>PVLC010003799.1:6382-92647 GCA_004027655.1 Graphiurus murinus
AACAGATGGCCTGTTTCAAAGCTGACATTTTTCTGCTCCTCTTTTTCTTCCCTCTATTAATGAATAACATGTTCTTATCAGAGAAAGAACCAACTCAAGGACAACTTAGCTATGAATTGTGCCCCTTCTGACAAGCACACCAGCATGACCCCGAAGAGCTAACTCTTAAAAGGGACTTGATTCCTTTGGTTTGGGGAGAATCTGGGATTCGGTTCTGAACTTTTGGCACTGGTTTCTCCAAATTGCTAGCAAATCAATAAAATTTCTTTTTCCTTCTTCCCAAATATTGGTCTCAAGCCTTATTTGATTTGGCATACTGGGGCGGGTGCCAGAATTTGGTTACAAGTTTACTTGGTGGCCTGAAAGAGTGAGTCGCCGTGACTTGGTCACCTTGGCCGATAGTCCCAAAGTTCTTCCGAAGAGTGTTAGCTGAAACAAAAAAGAAAGGGCAACTCTGAAGGTGGTTTTGCAGGAGTTTGCCCCAAAGGTTCCTACCTTCCTTAGCAGTTACTACACTGACACCCATCTCCCCACCCCCCTTCCTTCTGGTGGAGCAGAAAGTGGAAAGAAAGAAGACTCAGGTCCTGTAGATGAGGAGTGCCAGGAAAGGGGAGGGAATTCAGCTGTGGATTGCGTTCTTCTAAAGCACCTAAACCCAGAGGCTACTTGCTTCCCTGTGGGTTGACTTGCTATTGAAGACCACCCCCCCTATTAAGTAAATGCAAAAACAAAAAACAAAAAAAAACGCTCTTCAAGAGAAACAAACATTGTGGGTCAGCAAGATACCTTTTGTGGGTCCTTGGCCTCCATGGTGAAAAGAATTTCAACACTCGCCAGTCAGGGTCAAGGACAGGAGCTTTATTTAGGAAAGTAAGGGACTTGAGGGAGAAGACAGGCGAGGAGAGATCACCTCGGCCAAGAGAGTCTTTGCAGCCTGTTTAGTCTTTATATAGAACTCCCAAGAAGGGGTGGGCACAGTGGAGGTCTGGACCTCCTGTTCCTCAGGTTTCAACGATGGGTGGTGATTGGCTGAGGTCTGACCTTTGTCCTCTCCATGGATCTCAGGAATCTCAGGTGGGTCCAGGGGTCCTGAGATTAAGGGTGTGGGCCCACAGAAGCTTCTGCCTAAGACCCAACACACCCTATAGGGTGGAGTTAGAGATTAGGAACTCCCCAGATCTTAAAGCTGTGTTTTTTCCTCTTCCTTCCCAATCTGTCTTCTTTCTGCCTAAATTTTTATTCCTTCTATTCTACCTCATCAACAAACAGGAAACAAAGGAACTAGGTGGAGACTCCAGACAGGTTACTTTGGAGAAACCTAAGATTTATTACTGTGCTCGCTCCTGCCCAATGCTGTGAAATATTTAAAGTCTAGTACAGTTAATGCTAACATAATTATGGGAGAAAATGAAAGCGTTAACATTTTAGAAGACTGCCACTCCTGGGGCCGAGACGAATCATGAAGGAGCTTAATCTTCACACAGGATTGGGGTGAACAGGGCTGCCTTAAACCCCTTCCCTCCCCAGGTGGAAAGGCCTGCTCCATTTGCATAATGACTTGCCTTTTGTTCTTGCTGTCCCAACTAATTGAGACCTCTGCCACTTTCTCTGTCTTTGTAGCCAATAATGATTTCTGGTCCCTTTCCCTCTTGATATATAAAATGTAAGTAAATAGCACAGCTTCAAAGGCATGGACTTCAGTGACTTCCCCACATCTGAGGGGAGGACATTGACTTTGTGGTTCCAGAGAGTGGATCTGTGCCACAAAGAGAGCCCCGTGGCTGCCTGCTTAATCAAAGTGTCTCATTACTGATGACAGGGTGAGTTTAAAGGAAAGATGGTAGTGACGTAGGATAGAAGACATAAAAGAAACAGGTAGAAAGTAGAACTTTAACATAAGAACCCGGTGTTAAAGTTCCTCACGCCTTTACTCCCTGAACCATTTCTCTTTCCCAACAAACATTTGAAGTCATTACTATGACTCATGTTAGACAATGACACTGTTTGTCAATCGACATTTCCTCTTCTCCCTTTTTCCAGGCATGTAAGTTTCCACTTTGCCACACCCTTCACATTGGGTATGGACCTGGGACTTGTTTTGATCAATGACTCAGGAGTAGGAGTGGTGTATGTCACTTACAGGTAGAAAAATTTAACAGCCAGTTTATCTTTTTCTTTCTCCTGGTCATTTTGACCAGCAATGTGCAGAGGGTGGAGTTTCTCTATCTACTTTGGTTTCCTGGAGTGGCCCATGTGATCAGAGCCCCACTGAGCACATTGGGTGTACAGCACATGCTTTAAGCTACTGCTATTTGGGGGATTGTTTTCCCACCATATAACCCATCCTATCCTGACTATCCCATTTTATAGATGAGGAAACTTAGGCACAGAGAAGTAAAGTAACTTGTTGGGTCAGCAAACAGTAAGTGGTGGAGTTGGGATTCAAATCCTCTGTTAGTCCTTGCTTCGTAGAACCCAAGAAGGACGCGGATTGCCATCTCCCCTAAGGATTAGTTAGTTAGTTTATTTATTTATATTTGTAGTGGGAATTGAACTTAGGGGTGTTCTACCTCTGAGCTAGACCCCCCCCTCCGAGGGTCTTAAAATAGGGTCTTGCTAAGTTATTGAGGCTGTCCTTGAACCTGTGATCCTCCTGTCTCAGTTTCCCAAGTACTTAGTTTAGTTCTTCAACTACTTCTTCCCAACCCATCTCAGTGGTCAGTTGGGAGTAACTCTTGCCTCCCCACCTCCAGGAGACATTTTGACCATATCTGGAGATATTTTTGGTTGTCACAACGTGGTGGAGGAGTGGAGTTATACTATTGACATCGGGTGGGGTGGGTGGAAGCCCAGAGTGCTGCCAAGCATCCTGCGGTGCACAGGACAGCCCCCGGCCCCCAACCCTGGAGAGTCATCCAGCCCCAGCTGTCAACGACACTGCTGTTGAGAAGCCCTGAACTCACACCATATTCTAGATTCCTTCTTTTCTTTATATATTCTTTCCCCTTTGCAACTCGTCACGTCGTTGGGCCGTCATTGACTGAGTTAATGAATTAATTGAGCACAGTGGGGTATTGGCGCTGCGACCAGTCTCCTCTGACATTCGCCTAACTGATCTGGAGGTATCCGTGGCAATGGTGCCACGTTGCTGATGACACTTTGTGGTGCCAGGTAGTGAAATGCCAAGCCGCTGGAGATAAGCCGCGGGGAAAGCTTGCCAGGCTGTGCGAGTGGGCAGAGGAGCTGCCAAGGATGGGCTTCAGTGTGGGCAAGTGCAAGGTGCTGCGTTTGGCAAAAAATAATCCAGGCTATACTTAGAGGTTGGGAGAGGATGGAACAAGATAGGAGGAAAAAAAAGAATAAAAATTTAAAGGACTTCAGAGAGTGAACCCCAAACTTATCTGATTATTATAAGACTTGATCGAGTTCTAGCTAACAATACAGGTGCCCAGGCCCTTGCCTTGGAGGTACTTGGTCAGAAGTCAGCTTGTAATTTTTTGTAGGAATACAGAATCAGCTTCTCCAGATTGCCTGATTATTTAAGAAAAGCCCCAAATCCTGGCATTTAGGTGTAAGTTCCCGTTTTCCTGCCTTATGGTAACTTTTTATTCTAATATAATTTCCGTCTATAAGAAAAAAAAATTGCAAGAACAGTATACAGAGCTCCTGTATCCTCTCTACACAGATTCACCGATTATTAACCTTTGCCCCATTTGCTTTGTTGTTTTAAGTTCTTAATTTTTATAAACACCCTAAAAGCTAAAGGAGACCATGAACATGATTTAGTCAAATTATCCATGAGTAATGATTTCAAAAGTCCAGCCCATTCAAGCCCAAGTAAATCAGAATCTCTGGGGTAGAGACTTGATATTTGTATTTTTAGAAAATTTCCAGCTGAGTGTGGTGGCTCATGCTTGTAATCTCAGTACTCAGGAGGCTGAGACAGGAGGATCCCGAGTCTGTGGACAACCTTAGCTACTTAGTGAGGCCCTCTGCAACTTAGTTTGAGACCCTGTTTCAAAATAAAGAATTAAAATATAGTGCTGGGGGTGTAACTCGGAGGTAGAATGCCTCTGGGTTCAATTTCCAGTAACACACACACACACACACACACACACACACACACACACACACACAAATTTCCTGTGGTGCATGCCTGTAATCCCAGTACTTAGGAAGGTCTCAGGTTTGAGGCCAGCCTCAGCAACTTAGCGAGACCCTCAGTGATTTAGTGAGACCCTGTTTCAAAATAAAAAATAAAAAAGGACTGGGGGGGGGTGTAGTGTCGCTCAGAGGTAGAATGCTGTTGTGTTCAATCTCCAGTATGAAAACTTTTTTTTTCTTTAGGTGATGCTAACGTGCAGCGAAGCCTCAGAACCACTGGCGTTGGTCTGCCATGCTGAATACATTCCCCTCATTGGCTTAGGAGGAGACACGTAGCCCAGTTCTGTCCAGTGAGAATAAGACAAGTGCCTACTAGAGTGCTTCTGAACAAGGGTTCTCCACTCCTAAAGACAAAAAGGAAAGAAAGAGGCAGATCTTTCTTGTTGGATGTTATATCTGAATATTTGGGGACATAATACCTGGATGTGATGGGGCATTCTGTCTGGATATAATGAGATATTATATCTGACAATGATTTGATGTGATACTGGCCTATGGATGGAAATAGGAAAAAATGCAAAGACTTTGGGTCCTTGGATTTATCTTTTTTGTTGTTGTTGGTACTGTGGATCAGACCCAGGGGCATTCCACCTCTGAACTATATCCCCAGCCCTATTTTATTTTATTTTATATTTTATTTGGAAGCAGGGTCTCACTAAGTTGCTAAGGTCCTCACTAAGTTGCTGAGGCTGGCCTCGAACTGTAATCCTCCTGTCTCAGCCTCCCAAGTACTGAGATAATAGGTGTGTGCCACCACGCCCGACTCCTGAAATTTATCTTTAAGCTGCTGCTGAATTTAACTAACCTTGAGACCCCCTTTACCTTGAGCTTCATTTTTAGAGAGGATACGCTTTTCTAATTTAGGTTGAATGACAGAGATGACTGGTCACCTGTCAAAGATACGTGTGCACGTTATCTACTGTAGAATTATTATTTGGAAGCTGCTTTTTAGCCACAGATGACATTTTCAGCATCCCTCCCTCTGGAATCTAGATGGAACCAGGTGATTTGTTCTCACCAATGGGATGTGACATGAAGTGGGTGACTTCCTGGACAAGGTGACAAAGTTTGGGCACAAGACCCTCCATCTTCTTACCATTTTCTCTTCTCTTCTATTATCAGCCAGGTGGATGGCTCCAGTGCAACCCTGAAGCCACAAAATGGCTTATGAGACAGAGCAGCTTGGATCCTTGAGTCACTGCCTGGAGCAGAGCCATCCAGAAATGCCACTCACCTGCATTCATCTTTGTGTGGCTAAGGAAAAAGACTTATTGTGTTAATTGGATATTTTAAGGTTTGTTATGACAGACAGCCTGCTTACCTGACTGATACAAGCTAGTTAAGTTGGAGTTAGGTGTTACTTGCAGGCAACAGCATTTCACCTAAAGCATCATAAAGGATCCTCTAACTACAAATTATCTCAAAACTTGTTTTTGCTTGCTTCGCTTTTTTTAATTTATAAAACAGCCATCAGCATTCCATGAATATAACACCCATAAGTTGCTTGCTTTTAGCTTGGTGACTTAGATTAGCCATTGGCTTAGGGTGGTGTTTTAGTCAGCTTTTTGTATTGCTGTGACCGAAATACTTGGCAAGCACAACTTAGAGGAGGAAAAGTTTACATAGGGCTCATGATTTCAGAGGTTTTGGTGGTTTCAGCACATGGCCAGCTGACTGGTGGTGATGATCCTGGTGTGGTGGCAGGCAGAGCTTCAGGGCATGGCAGAGGAGGAAAACCACCCTCAGCTCTTGGCCGTTGGGAAGCAGAGAAAGGGAGACAGGAAGTGGCCAGGGACAGACGCAGTCCTCAAGGCCCCAGTGACCCACCTCCTGCGGCCACACCCTACTTGGCTTCAGTCTTCTGTCACCACCCAGGAAATCCATTCGTATTTTTAGCTAATTGATAAATTTATTCGCTCTGAACATTTTTGCATTGCCAATACATGATCTTTTCCTAGGACATTCTACATCCAAACTGTAACAGATGGCTTTGATGCTACACTGATGATTTACCAAACTCTCAGATCTTGCCACCTGATTTCTGGTTCCTGGTTCTGTCTTAGCTCTTTGCAATCTGAGCTTGCTTTGCTTTGCTCTCCTCCCTCTCTTCCTCTCTCTCTTGACCTCCCTCCCTTCCTTCTCCAGCTCCATGAACATGTTAGTCAGCACTCTACAGCCCCTTTTATTTTATTTTGAGACACGGTCTGTCTAGCTAAGTTGCCAAGACTGGCCTCGGATTTCTGATTCTCTAGTCTCAGCCTCCTGAATAGCTAGGATTATAGGAGTGCACCACCACACCGAGTGCAGGCGCGCGTGTTTGTGTGTGTGTGTGTGTGTGTGTGTGTGTGTGTGTGTGTGTGTTGCTGGGGATTGAACCCAGGGGCATTCTACCTCTGAGCTATACCCCCAGTCCTATTTTATTCCTTTACTTTGAAACAGGGTCTCACTAAGTTGCAGAGGGCCTCACTAACCTGTGATCCTCCTGTCTCAGCCTCCTGACTAACTACCATTGTGGCCTGACTGTCCTGCTATCTCTAATATGAATGCTTAGCTTTATCCCTATGGCTGGATGTTCCCCAGTTCTGGAATCTTCTGGAGACAACAGTTCTTGTTAGTGTTCATTCAGTAAACAGGAACAGAGATCCACTCAGGCTTGCTCAAGAAAGGGTGACTTCTTGAGGGGATGCAGAAAAAGCATCCCAGGACCTGAGAATGGGATACAGCTGGGCCTCAAGGAAATGGGACAGGGAAGCTATTAGAATCCACGGAAAGCCGGGCATATTGGTGCATGCCTGTAATCCCAGTGCTTGGGAGGCTGAGATAGGAGAATCAAAGGTTCGAGGACAGCCTCAACAAGGTAATGAGACTCTCAGGAACCTAGCGAGACCCTGTTTCAAAAAAAAAAAAAAATAATAGGGCAGGGAGTGTGGCTCAGAGGTAGAAGGACCCTGGGTAATCCTCTGTAACTACTAACACATACACACACACACACACACACACACACACACACACACTCACACACACACACACACTCAAGAAATCCAGGAAGCCACTCTCTTCTCCCTTGTGATGTTTCTGCTGCCCTCTAAATAGCTCACAATGCAGTCTCATCCTGCCTCCTTCAGATGATTGAGCCCCCACCAGGCCTTAGACCTGGAGGACTCAGTGGAGAACAAGACAATGAAGGACCCTGCAGTCACAGAACACATGTTTTATGGGGGAAAGCCTATACAAATAAGTAAACAAAGAGCTGGGTGTGGTGGTGCACTCCTGTAATCCTAGCACTTAGGAGGCTAAGACAAGAGGATTGCAGGTTTGAGGACAGCTTCAGTAATGTAGTAAGACTCTCAGCTACCTAGGGAGACCCCGTTTCAAAACAAAAAAGTAAAAAATGGCCAGGAGTATAGCTCAGAGGCAGAACATCCCTGGGTTCAGTCCTCAGTAGCCCCCCCCATAATAAACAAATACACAAAAATAAAATGTCACAAAACTTCGAGCTATCAAGGGAGTAAGAATGGACTGTAGTAAAGAATAGCAGGCCATCTACTTCCGAGGGCTGGTGAAGCAGTCCTCTCTGAGGAGGTGCCGAGCTGTCCGCTCAGACCTGAAGGATGACAAGGCTGTATAAAGAGAGAGACGATACAGGAAGAGAGAGAAGACATTTCAAGTAGCAGTACGTTTGGTTTGATCAAGGGCTGAGAAAGAGGACAGGGCTCCAGGAGTCAGGTGGAGAGATGGACATGCTGTGGAATGAAGCTGAATAACTCAGCACGCTCTCAGTAACGCAAGAGCTTGGAGACCATAGCAAAAATGTGGATTTCCTTTAAGTACAATGGGAGGGCATTGCAGGTTGTCCTCTTCCCTGAACTTTGGCCCAGTGTTGCTGCCTTAGGCCCAAGGCCCCCGAGTGTCCTTTCTGTTCTACTCCCTGCAGCCAACTAGACATTGCCTTCTGGGTGTCTTGGTTAAAATCCCTAGTAGAAGGGATTGGCCCTCTTACCTCTTGAGTCTCATCACAAATCCTAGACTGCTGGCTACCCTATAAGTGGAGTAGATGGTTTTCTGTTGGGTGTTAACTTGCAATCCTATTGGCTGTGGCTGGAGTCAAAGACATGTCCAGGATGTGGTGATGCTTGCCTTCCAGGGCAAGGATACAAGCTCTGAAGGAATTAGTGCTAGATATAAGACTTAGGCTGGGCATGGTGGTGCAACCCTGTAATCCCAGTACTTGGGAGACTGAGGCAGGAGGATTGCAAGTTCCAGGCTGACCTTAGAAACTAGTGAGACCCTCAGCAACTTAGTGAGACCCTGTTTCAAAATAAAAATTTAAAAAAAGGGGGAGGGCTGGGAGTGTAGCTCAGAGGTATAGTGCTCCTGGGTTCAATCCCCAGTACCAAAACCAAAATGAAACAATATAGGACAGGTATTTCACTAACTTAACTGAATATACATGTTAGATGGTGTCTAATGTTTCCCTGATAAAAATTCTTAAGTGGCTTCTAAATGAATGCACTGAGGATCAAAATCCAAACTCCTTCATATGCCGATGATGCTGCATCTTCTGCGCCTTGCTTTCCTTTCTGGTCTCGTCTGATGCCACTTTTCTTCCCACTCCATACTTCAGGCTCACTGGTGTCTCAGGGTCTTTGCATATACTATTATTTCCTCCCCTCTACCCTTCTTTCCCTTTACTTAGATATCTCTAGCTTTTCCTGCTAGAGTCTGATCCCATCATCACTTTTTCTTCCTTGACTTCCCAGCAAAATTAGCAACCCCTGTTGATATTGGTACTTTCTGCATTGTATTTCCCTTTGCAGCACAGATCACAATTTTAAATGAGCCTGATGTGTGTGTGTTCGTGTGTTTAATGCTTGTCTCCCACTGGATTGAGAGTTCCAGGAGGACCACCATGGTCCTAGCTGTTGAGATGTGGCTGCTGCTAATATGTAGTAGGTGCCTGTTAATAAGTACAGGATGGATGGGTGGATGGATGGATGAATGCCGGAAAGTGAGAGATTGTGTGGCCTGGGGATTCACTAAAGAATTCATGGACTGTGTGAAGCTTAATCTTGGCATGGAAGGATGGGTAGGATTTGGAGAGGACAAGTAACAGGTGTCAGGCAGGGGTAACATTTATCAGCAAAGGCAGGGAATTGGGAATAGGTAGGTGTTATAGTTAGACATGTAATGTCCCCTACAGAGCTAATAATTACAGGGTTGTAATCTCATCATTAGATTGGGTTTATCGGTAGAGACGACAACCCTCCTGGTAATGGATTTGTCTGGGTGGTAAGCTAGGCTGGTGGAGTGCGGCTGCAGAAGGTGGGTCCCCAGGGTGTGTGCTTGCGTCCTTGAATGCCCTTGCTTGCTTGCCTGCTCTCTTGCTTCTGGGCTCCTTGGAGTGAGAGCAGAGTCTCACTCTCTCCCTCTCTCTGTCCCTCGGCCTCACATGGACTCAACCCAGAATCTCCAAGAAACTGTGAACAAACAAATCCTTCTTCCTCTAAGTTGTGTGGTCAGGTCTTTTGGAGTATAGTACTGAGAATGTTGTCCAAGACAGTAAACTATAGTCGCGGACGCTGGCCTGACTAGATCAGAGGTGCGTCCTGATGAGCTACAGAAAACTAGGTTGTCTAGATAGGAAGAGAGCCAAATAGGAAAAATGTAAACCTGAAAACTGTGTTAAATATTAACAGTTAACATTTATACGGTACTTGCTATGTTTCAAGTTTTTTTCCTAGTTGCTTTATGAATACATACTCCTTTAATCCTCACAATAAACCTGTAGAATAAGTGCTGTTTTTGTGCCTATTTTACAGATGGGGAAGCCGAGGCGCAAAGATGATCTCATCAAAGACCTCGTGGTTGATAAATGCAGAGCTGGGGTTCAAATGTGGGCAGATGCAGCTGCTGCAGGGTTCTTCTTTTTTTTTCAGTACTGGGGATTTCTACTTCTGAGTTACACTCTTAGCCTTTCTCTTTTTTATTTTGAAAGAGGGTCTTGCTAAGTTGCTGAGAGCCTCCCTACATTGTGGAGGCTGCTTTCTATTAGCCTTTTATTATTAGCCCAATTTATTTATTTATTTATTTATTTATTTATTTATTTATTTATTTATTTATGGTACTGGGGATTGAACCTGGGGGCATTCTACTGTTGAGCTCCACCCCCAGCCTTATTTGTTATTCTTTATTTTGAAACAGGGTCTCACTAAGTAGCTGAGGCTGGCCACGAATCTGTGATCCTCCTGTCTCAGCTTCCCAAGTACTGGAATTATAAGCATGTGCCATGATGCCTGGCCTTATTTTTTATTTAGAAACAAGGCCTCGCTAAGTTGCTGAGGTTGTCCTTAATTAAACTGTGATCTTCCTGTCTCAGCCTCCCAAGTACTGGGATTACAGGTGTCGACACTGCACCTGGCTAGCTGCAGAGTCCTCTGCCTGAGTGTTGGGCCTCTCACCTCTCCAAAGCAAAGAGAGGCATGACTTGGCAAAAGATCAGTTCTGGTAGCAGGAAAGAGAAACGCGAGGGCTCTGGATGTGAGATTGGCAGAGGGGTGCTGCTGGTCCGGAAACGAGTGGGCTGGGCCGGAGAGCTGCATTTGGTAGAGAAGGAGACAGAGAACTCAGTGATGGAGCAAGAGATTAGAGAAGCATGATCCAGGAAGCTCAGGGGTGGCTGGTGCCCATGCTTTGAAGTCAGGCACGGGTTTGTATTCCTGCCTTGCTATCTCCATACAAGTTTCAACATCTATTCAATGGGTTTAATAAACACCCGCCTCAAGGGTTAGGACTAAATGAGACAATAAGTGGCATTTGTAGCACAGTGCTTTCCTCACATTGTGGTGGCCTCGTGCATGTGAGCGCTCCTCACAGGGATTTCGATGACTAGGCCCAGCCAGGTCCCTGGCTGCAAGCTGGCAGTGGTAACAGTAATCTTTATTTGGTGCCAGACAGCTGGGTCCCGATGAGTGGTCTTGAAGTAAAGGTGCCCCAAGGATCCTTGTGTCAAAGCTTTTCAGGGAGCAGACCAAGGTGGTGCACGGGGTCCTTCCTGGGGTCAGGTATCTATCTCTTTTTTCCAGCTCTGTGGCTTTGCAGAAAGCCTTTACACTTGGCATTCAGGGCCAGTGCCCAGCTACTTAAGGCTCTGGAACCTTTTTCTCCTTCCTGGATCAGCTTCTCAGATGCCATTCCTCTTTCTTCTCCAGAACTGGGATTGAACCCAGAGGCATTCCACCTCTGAGCTACACCCCCAGCCCTTTTTGAAAATTTTTGTTTTGTTTTGTTTTGAAGTAGTCTCCCTAGTTTGCCAAGAGTCTCACTATGTTGCTAAGGCTGTCCTAGAACCTGTGATCCCCCTGTCTCAGCCTCCCAAGTACTAGCATAACAGGTGTGTGCCACCACTCCCAGCTAGATGCCCTGCTTTTCCCAGGGTGGCTGGCTGCTGCTCCTTCCATTTGCTCTGGCCCTCAGGTCCTTTGTCTCCAAGGGTGGCTGGAGCTGCAGTTCCCCATGAAGAGATGACTTGGTATCATCATAGGGCATCAAATTACACAGTGAGAAAGGTGTTTTCTTACTAGTTCTCCTTTGGCCTTTCTAATTAAGTATCCCCTTTTGGTGCTAGATCCTTCAGCATCTCTCTGACACTTTGGAGATTGTACGCGTGCGTGTGTGTGTGTGTGTGTGTGTGTTACTGGGGATTGAACCCACAGGCATTCTACCTCTGACCTATACTACCAGCCCTATTTTATTTTTAAATTTTGAAACAGGGTCTCCCTAGGTTGCTGAGGACCTTGCTAAGTTGCTGAGACTGGGCTTGAACCTGTGATCCTCCTTTCTCAGCCTCCCATGTACTGGGATTACAGGCGTGCGCCACCATGCCCTATTAAGACACTCTCTTTAAGCTGCTATTCCCTCACCAGCCAAAATAGAGTTGGTAATTCCTACGATGTGCGGTTGTTTCCAGGATTAAATGAGATAATTTGAAGTGCACGAGAGTCACTTGCATACAACAACTCTTATATGGTCAATGAAATGAATTGCTCTAGTGTGTACTATACAATAAAATCCACCATACACATGCGGGCAAGTCACTAGTTTCCCAAGACTTCTGTCCTGACATGGGAATAAAATCTGGGCAAGTCACTTAATCGTTGTCTTGCTTCGTTTTCCTAAGTGGTTAATGAGGCTATGACTCACATTGTCTTCCTGGGGTTACTGGGAAGACCCCATGGCTTAGCACGCTTACGGCACTGCATGGCCTGGCCAGGTAAGTGTGAGCCCTGGGTACAGCAAACCTGCCTCCTACTGTGGCTGGAGCCCTGCGTGGGAAAGCTCTTTGGAATTGCAGAGCGCTGGGTGGGTGTGTGCCAAAAACACTCTAGGAAGTCACTGTTGGCAGAGTGGACATATTTCTCATGCTTTCTAATTTCAAATATTCAACGGTCTTTCCACTCTCTCTCTTCCTAAAGTTCACACTGAGGATGCACCCCCCCCCCCACACCATATAGAATAGCACGCATGTGGCTTGCATCTTCCTGCAGTAGTGCTTGCTATGGCTTCCCTGCCCCTCACATTCATATGTTGAAGCCTCACCCCCTGATGTGATGGTATTGGGGGAGGGGTCTTTGGGAGTTAATTAGGGTTAGATGAGGTCATGAGGGTAGGCCCCCCCATGATGGCATTTGTGGCTTTATTAGAAGAAGAGAGATCACTCTTTTTCAGCTATGTGAAGACACAGTAAGACAGATGGCTTTAAGCTAGGATGAGGTCCCTGGAACCCAATCTTACTGACTCCTTGATCTTGGACTGCCCAGCTTCCAGAATTATGAGAAATAAATGTTTGCTGTTTGAGTCACTCAGTCTATGTGTCTTGCTAAAGTAGTGTGAGCTGAATAATAATATAATGCTCACCATGCCCCCAATCCATCTGAAATTAAATATATGTTATTATTTGCAATTCTTTTATTTGGCACAGGGGATTGAACCCAGGGGCATTCTACCTTGGAGCTATACCCCCCAGCTCTTTTTAGTTTTTATTTCGAAACAGAATCTCGTTAGATTGCTGAGAGTCGTGCTAAGTTGCTAAGGTTGGTCTCTAACCTACAATTCTCCTGTCTCAGCCTCCCAAGTACTGGGATTACAGGAGTGAGCCACCATGGCCAGCTTTGCAATGTTTTAATCATTTTATATCTGGCTTTTTATTAAATTTCCATGGAGGAGAGAATTATTATCATGTTCCTTGTTACAGATGAGGAGACAGAGGCTGGAAGCTCAGGTGGCTTGTTCAAGGTCACGGTGTGCCAAGGTTAGATCTTGAATATCAGCCTTCACACTACCAGACAACCTGCCGGGATCCCGGTGGAAGAATAAACTGGCTGTAACATCTACAGAACAACATCTCACTGACCACAAGAGGTAAAAGGGGATTCCCTCTAGAGTCTGTAGAGTGCAAAGGTCAGCTTCCAAGACAGAGATGAGGTAGTCCAGTGGCAGGGGAACAAACAGGCACAGGAAATACCCAGGAACAAAACACAACACCTTGGCTCGGTTGGTTACGACAAGGCAAAACCTTTAATAACATGAGTGCTTAATACAGTAGCTGCTTCGGGGCTCTGACATCTTTGATTTCTGGTCATGGTTTTTTGTTGTTTTCTAACACGTAAAGGTGAATGCCTCCCTCAGGGCCACCTGGGTGGCTGGTTTCCTGAGGATCTGTGTGGGTGGACAATGGGGACAGCTATGCGCACCTGTGGGGGTGTGACAACCCCCCCTGGCCACCACCCGTGACTTCTAGTAAAGTCCTCTTCCAAGGAGGGAAGAATGTGGAGGTCCTTCCAGCAAAGAAGGAAGAAAGGAAAACATCTGGCACAGATACACACACATACACAGAGAGAGAGAGAGAGATGACAAGAAGGGATTGGCTTGAAAAGTTAAGGAGGAATGGAGGGGTTCGGACCTGGGGGTTGGGGGGCGGTGAGGGGCCACTGTGGGAAAGGGCTGAGTCCATTTGGTTTCATTCTTTGTAAGAAGTAATACCATCACGAGGACCATGCCATGCAACCTTAGAGACATCTGTGTACACTTCCCCCAAGGCTGTGCTGGGCGCGGGGCGGAGGTCAGAGGTCAGCTCAGACAGGCGTGGTGCGTCTGTTGGCCGGATTGTTATGCAGCGACTCTTTGTACTCTTTGGCGGTGGAGTTGTGGAACTGTAGAAAAGCGTGGTCCCGGTCAGAGTTGAGGAGGGTCCCCATGGTGATCTTAGAGGGGTCCCGGGAGAGGGTGAACATGGAGATGTCAGTGGAAGGGATGGTGTGGAAGCCTTTGCTGATGGGGGACAGGTCTCGGGATCTAGGCTCAGTGGAGCGAGAACTTGACCGCCTCCGGAATCTATACCTGTAGGGCGGAAGGCGGGCGAACGTGGATTTCTTCAGGAGCTCTGAGTGGGATTTGGCACGTAACTGCTGATGTTTTTCGATATAGATGTGCACGGCGACCACGCCCACGATTTCCGCGATGATGAAAGAGAAGGCTCCGAAATAAAAGGACCAGCCATAGGAGTAGCTCTTTTTGGAGTCACGCTGCCCGGGGTCTCCAGCGTTGGCTGAGATATAAACGATGATGCCGATGATGTTGCTTAACCCTAAGGAAGAGGGGGAAAAAACAACACAGGCTTTGTAAACTGCAGAGGCCACTGTCTCTTTGGAGGTAAAGGGGAGAGAGGAGAATGGATTACAGCTGAGAAACCCCACCGGGTAGCTCTTCTTTTTTTTTTTTTTTTTTGTGGTACTGGGGATTGAACTCAGAGGCATTCTACCTCCGAGCTACACCCCCAGCCCTATTTTTTATTCTTTTATTTTGAAACCGAGTCTCACTAAGTTGCAGAGGGCCTCACTAGGTAGCTGAGGCTGGCCTCGAACCCCGATCCTCCGGTCTCAGCCTCCCGAATCCTGGGATTACAAGCTTGGGCCACCACGCCCGGCTCGGGTAGCTCTTCTTGCAAAAGCCAGTCTCTTGGGAAATGAACAATTCTGCTGCTTAGTCTGGGGCAGTGCGCATTCAGCTGAAGTACGCATCCTACTACGCCCACAGCCAGTTCAGGAGAACTCGGAATGCCTTTATGTTCCCTCGGAAGCACTGACTCCATCAATGCTTCATCTTTGGCATTAAGCCACGAGGATGGGGAAGTGAACAGGACACAGGTCCCTGCCCTTGAGTTCCTCACCGTTAGCAGGAGAGACTGACACGGAAATGCAATTAGAGCAAAATACATTAAGGGCGCTATCCGGAGACTTAGCAAATGGTTCGGGAGCAAAGGGAGACAGCGAGGCGGAGCACCTCGCTTTGAAGACGAGGTGACATTTGAGCCGGACCCTGAAGCCGAGCCAAGAGAGGAGAGGCTGTGGGCTCTGAAGTGGGAGGGAAGGAACCGAGGGTGGCTTGCCAGAGTCCTAGCTTGGATGACTGGGAGGCTGGTGGCATCTTGAACCAAAATAAGAGGTGGCAGAGACTGCTTTTGGAAAAAGGGGAGAGCCGCCAGGCGTGGTGGTGCACACTTGTAATCCCAGCATTTGGGAGGCTGAGACTGGAGGATCTGGGTTCTCGGCCAGCCTCAGCTACCTAGTGAGGCACTCTGCAACTTAGTGAGACCCTGTTTCAAAATAAAGAGTTAAAAAAAAAATAGGGCTAGGGGTATAGCTCGGAGGTAGAATGCCCCTGAGTTCAATCTCCAGTACCGCAAAAAAAAAAAAAAAAAAAAAAAGAGGGGAGATTTGGCTTCATGGGGCATTGCTGGGCATCCAGTGGAGCTGTTCAGTGGGCATGGATGGGTCCGGAGTTTCAGTTTGGGGGAACTAATGAACAGAGAAAGGGACGGTAGTTAACTACGTCCTTTTACCTGAACAGAATAAAATAATGCCTTAGGTCAGCTGGATTTTGAGTGCCAGAAATTGGGGAGACTGGAGGATCCGGGTTCGCGCCAGCCTCAGCTACCTAGTGAGGCACTCTGAAACTTAGTGAAACCCTGTTACAAAATAAAGAATAAAAAATAGGGCTGGGGGTATAGCTCAGAGGTAGAATAATGCCCCTGAGTTCAATCCCTAGTACCACACACACACAAAAAAAAAGAAATTGGGGAACACAAAGCCATTTCCCCAATAGACAAGGCCTGCACACTTAGTTTCTCCAAGTGCTGACAGAGTGGCATTGGGAGTAGCTGCTCAGCTCACTGAAGGGTACTGGATTTCCTAGGGAATGATCAGAAGGGACAGGAGATTCCAAAGGCCGGGCTCATCTCCGGCTGTCTTCCTCACATCATTGCGCCAAAGGGGAGATGTCTGTTTTTGTTCCTCTGCTTCAAGGGCCTCATCCAGGTGCCAACAATGACTCAGGGGGGTCGGAGTACCAGCTGGTAACTCCTTGTCTCCAAATTTAAGCTACCAGACAGGACACGGAGGCTGTTCTTCATGATAGCTCCCACAATACCAGTTGGTAAGCAACCATTCCCAGAACCTCCCGAGTCCTGCCCTCCATTGCTTGAGTCTTCTGTATTCTTTCTGGGTGTCCCCAAGATCTCCCCATAGTCTAGAAACTAAAAGGTGAAAGTTTGGCATAGCAAGGGCCACAGCATCTGCTTCAGGGCTGCCATTCTAATCGGCTGGTCCCCATGCAGGAAGGTGATTAATATTTTGAATATTGCTTCCGAGCATCCTCCATCGGAACCTGCCCCTGGGGTGCAGGGCCAGGGTTGGCTTCTGCCCCCGGTCCTCTTGGCATTACCCTGCCCAGGCACTCGGCATGTTCTAATCACTGAGCCATCTCTCACTGTGGGAGGTGACACCGGCAGCTCTCCTTCAGGCTGCAAGAAACACCACAGGATGAAAAACGGCTCCTCTTCCTGTAGTGTCAATTTGGCTGGAAGATTAGTAAGGAAGACACGTTGTTCTTTTATATTAAAATTAACATGGGTATAATAAGGAGGAGAAAGCAGAATTCACATGAATTTTTAAGTTAAATGGGAGGCAGACTTCAAAGGCATTTCAGTTCACTGAAGGCAGCTTCGAGTGAGGCCCCTGATTCTGCAGGGCCTCTCTCTCCTCTGCTGACAGGGAAGTTTTGCTGGCAAAGCTTAGGAAACACCCCCAAAAGAGGTCTTGCTGGGGGTGGAAGGGAAGGAAAGAAAAAAAAAAGTTCAAAGAGCGGCCCAGATGTCAAACTAGGTTAAAGAGTTGGGCACTGACTGTGTGCCAGCTGTGTAAAGTCTTTGAATACATTATTTCAATGAAATTGTTGCAATTCATTCCAATTCTTGCAATAATCCATTTCATTATTTGCTTTTGCAAAAAATGACCCCCCTCCCCTTTACAGACGAGGAAACTGACATGCAAGGGAGGTTAAGTAACTTCCTGTGTTGACACAGCTAGGAAATAATCCCAGTGGAATTTGAAGGTAAGACTCTTAGCCGCAGTCGATTGAGAGTTGAGTAGTGAGGGTCAGAAAGAACAAGATGTGAGTGGGTGATTGCTTCATCTCACTCATTAGACTGTGAACCCCCTGAGGGTGAGGACTAGGCTTGTTCATTGCTGGGGCCCCAACTCCTAGTCCAGAGCCTGAGCCAACATCCGATCCGAGCATGGAATATATTTGTTGAAAGAGTGAAGGAGTTGAGTTAACGTGAGCATTAAACACACAATGTATATATAACAGCTGCTGTATGCCAAGCACACACTGGATACAGGTACAGTTATACACGGTGCCTGGTACACAGTAAGTGCTCCATAAAGGTTGTTTTTTTTTTTTTTACTACTTTGTATAACTGAGTAAAAAAGAGCTTTGGAGAGTGTTGAAGCCTCTGGTATTTTCATTTTATAGACTCTTGGGGTTCTGGGGGAGATCAGTGGAGGGCTTCTAGGATTAGACCCCAAGCTTATGGCTTCTCCTTCGGGCTTTCCAGTTCCCTTGTATTTAATCTATCTGCCATTCCTCACAACAGCCCTTGTGCAAATAAAGTTGCTAGTGACACATGCTTCCCTAACAGTCCCCTTGGGGGATAAAATAATGATCTTGTCTTGTTCTTAGAAAACTGGCACATCAGCAGAACACTGATACTAATCCTCTGGGTCACTCAGAGCCAGGACGGGCCTTCGGTGACAGGAGTGTGTCTCATAGCAAAACAAGTTCTTGGCTTTGCTGGTTGTTAACATTTGTCCACACCGAGCATGGTCTGAGGTCACAGTCACCTTGGGGCTGACCACATCTCCCCGGGGCAAGATGGTGGCTTCCTCCCTGGTCACTTGGTGGGACTCTATGAGACTCCGAGCTGGATGCTTCTCACTTCCTTGTTTCACAGGAGAAACAACGGGGAAGGAGCCTCGGCAAGGTCTTGTGGGAACTAGGACGGGATGTTGGGCTCTGGGCTCTGGACCTATATAGTTGCTGCTTTTCCAATATTAGAAAATAACATTGTACTTTTTATACCTAGTCTCCTTCCAACAACCCTATGAAGTTGATGCTATGATCATTTTACCATCTTCCAGCCAAGGAAACCCAGTTAGAAGGAGTTGGGTGCACTTCCGTGGATAAGGGGGACCTCTGTAGTGCGCATTACCAAGGAGTGAGGTCCTGCCTTCCCCCGCCCTGCCTTCTTCTTTGAGTGTGTAGAGCATTTCAGCTGGAAGGCACCCATCTGCCTTGGGAGGGGTGGGATGGGAAGAGAGGGCAAAACAATGAAAGGAAAGAAGGAAACCCAGAAGAAGGAGAAGATGAGAGTAGAGGGGGGATGGTGGAGAGAGGTGGCAGGGAACAGGACCCTTTCTTGAAGCTGCTGCTGGGTACAAGGTCTTCAGAGAGCAACTGAGGCTGCTGGTCTTTACCTTGTTCCTTGTTCCCAGAGATGCTCTGAAGGATAGGAGCATCCGAGAGCTTGAAAAGCTGTGTACATTAGCTACCTGGCAAGCACACGTCCAGGGACCAAGGATGATATATATCATGCCCAAGGGAACAGAAAGACAGAAAGGTGAAGCCCTTCTCTCCTTCCTTCCTTCCTTCCTTCCTTCCTTCCTTCCTTCCTTCCTTCCTTCCTTCCTTCTTTCCTCCTTCCTTCCATCCTCCTTTCCTCCCTCCTTCCCTCCCTTCCTCCCTTCCTCCCTTTTTCTCCTCCTCCTCCTCCTCCTCTCCTCCTCCTCTTTTTTTGTACTAGGGTTTGAACCCAGGGGTATTCTACTTCCAAACTACACTCCCATCCCTTTTCATTTTTTTTTTTTTTTAAATTTGAAACAGAGTCTTGCTAAAGTTGCTGAGGTTGACCTCAAACCTGCCATCCTCCTGTCTCAGCTTCCCAGGTAGTGGGATTACAGGCATGTGCCACCACGCCCGGCCCGCGGAGCCTTTGCCAACATGCTGACTCTGCTCCTCCTTCACAAGCGTGCCCACGTGTCCACCTTCCGTATACGTGCAAGCTTGCACACTCGCTCTCTGGTTCACCAGTCTCTGTCTCTCTGAGCTGCCACTCTATCTCCTCCTTGTCTCTCCTTTGCGCCACCCTGAGCCTAGCGTTTCAGCATCTTTGGTTTGAATGAGATTCTTTAAGTTCTCAGCCTTAGCCCAACGTGTTGAACATTTTCTTGCTTGTTCCCTGGTGGGGACCCTAAATGGCAACCTCTCTTTATCCTCAAGGCCCTGGCTTTGATCTGGGGGCGGGGAGGAGGGTCTGTAAAGATCACGGGGCTGGGGCGGGACACTCACTCACCTGCAGAGACGAAAAAGATGCCGGCGCTGAGGATGACATTGTGCCTGCTGCGGTGGAACTCGCTGGCCGCCACGCAGAGTCCCCCGAAGAACAGCAGCGTGACGCTGAGGATGGGGAAGACGCTGGAGGCCCTCACAGCCCCTGCGGAGAGAAGGAGAGAGGCTTCTGCCTGCACCCGGCCAGTCCTGGCAGTCACCTGCCATGGCACGGGGTGCCGACGGGAAGAAAGCACAGAAATGGCAAAACAAGCCCACATTCATCTAACCTGGGCGCGAGACCAGGGTTCAGGAGCCTGGTATTTGGGGTGAGCATTCTGTAGTCGCTATCCTGAGAGTCTACACAATTTATTTTATTTTATTATTATTATTTTTTGTGGTGATGGTGATTGAACCCAGGGACATTGTACCTTTGAGCTACCCCCCCTCCCCCAGTTCTATTTTATTTTATTTTTAAATTTTGAAACAGGGTCTCACTAAGTTATGGAGGGCCTTGCTAAGTTGCTGAGGCTGGCCTTGAATCTGCGATCCTTCTGTCTCAGCCTCCCAAGTGGAATACAGGCATGTGGCACCCTGCTCAGCTGTCTAAACAGTTTTGTCTTTGAGTTTCTCTGGAGCATGCTAGAAGCTTGGAGCCTTGATTCATGTGGGACCCCGACTATCTACCATTCACCATCTCCTCACCTCCCCACCTTCCTGGGAAGGTTCTCAGCCCTCTTCCACCTCTGTCAAGTCACCACTGTTACCCTGTGTCCCTGCTGAGGGCCTGGGCGTGAACACAGGGAGATTCAGGTACAAGTCCCAGGCTCCTGGGAGGCTTTGCACTCACTCCAACAGTGTCCCAAGGATACGCAAGGGAGTGTGAGATTAGACAACAAATAAAAAGCACTAAACAGCTGGGCGAGGTGGCACATGCTTGTGATCCCAGCAGGACTTGGGAGGCTGAGATAGGAAGAAGGATCACAGGTTTGTGGTCAGCCTCAGCAACTTAGTGAGATCCTCAGCCACTAAGTGAGACCCTGTTTCCAAGTAAAAAAAAAAAAATCACATAGTGCTGGGGATATAGCTCAGCCATTGAATGGCCCCTGGGTTCAATCCCCAGCATCAACCAATCAACCAACCAACTAACCAACCAAGAAACAAACAACCCCACAAAGTAAACAACAACAAAACAAAAAGCAAAAACCACTATGACAGGCCAAGAGAGGGATTGCAGAGGAAAGGAAAACGCTTTCCTGCCTGCATTTTACATTGAGAGCCCAGGGTCTCTGCAAATTATGTAGCCAGCCTTGAATGTGGGGACTCCTATCAGAACATTTGCTGCTCATCAAAATGCAGCCCACACCTGCATTTGCATTATACAAAGCCTGGTGATACCCACTTGAAACCCATTTAAGTCACTGAATGAACACATGAATGTATTCATTTGACAAATATTTATTGAGAACCTATTAGATTCCAGGTACCCTGCTGGGTGCTAGGGTAGTAGGAGAAATGTTTATCAACCACTAAGGTGCAGGTGCTGCCCTAGGAAAGGGACGGTGGCCAAGGAGTTGGAGCAGAGTCCTGGAGGCCTTGGTTTCTGGATCATAGAGAGGCGCTAAGGTTCTGGGAGAGGGGTCCCAGGGTCATGGTGGTGGTGGTTCTATATTTGCCCAACCAGTATAAGAGTATAGATGTTCCTCAACTTACAATGTGGTTAAGTTCCCATGAACCTCTGGTAAATTGAAAATACCCTTAGGTGAAAATGCATTTAACACACCTGACCTACTGGATGTCATAGCAGCCCAGTGCAACATAGAGTCTTGGTTGTTTCTCTGAGTAACGGTGCTGGCTGCCTGGGAGTTGTGATTCACTGCTGTTGCACTAAATTCCAAATTCAAAACCAGGTTTCTATTGAATGTTTATTGCTTTTGCAACACTATAAAGTTGAAAAAAATCCCAAGACAGAGCATCATAATCTGGGGACTGTCTGCATTTCCTGGTATGGTCAGGCCAGAATATATAAGTGGAATGAATTCTGTGCCCATGGATGTACAAAAGAGCCAGTGGCTATGTCTTCATGGAGTTTGTATTCTAGTAGAGATGACAGATGGGACCAGCTACATAATTTGCAGGGCCTTATACAAAATAAAAGCATAAGATCTCTGGTTCCAGCCTGGCGTGGTGGTACATGCCTGTAATCCCAGTACTTGGGAGGCTGAGACAGGAAGATCCTAGGTGTGAGGACAGCCTCAGCAACTGAGCAAGACTCTCAGCAACCTAGCAAAACTGTTTTTCAAAACAAAATGGACTGGGGATGTAGCTTGGAGGTAGAATGTCCCTGGGTCCAACTCTTAGAACCATAAAAAGAAAAAAATAAAATAAAATAAAAGATCTTTGGTTTCCAAACTGTTAAAAACTCTAAGAAGGTGAGAACACACAGACCACTGAGCCAAGGGTGGGGCCCTTGGGGGCTGAGTACCATGTAACAGATAGACCTGCAGGGGCCCCGGTGAGAGCTGACCTCCACTTGGACTGGGGAGCAGACCAGAGATGGTACGTTGTGGGATTTGGGGTGTATTTTATATTTGGAAGGTAAAGCCATCAGAATTCGCTGGTGGATGCGCCGCCATACCTGCTCTCTGCTGAGTGAATGGTGGAGTGTTACCCGGGAGGCACCTGGCCAGGAGCGGCGTGGGGGCGGGCGGGTGGGGAGCAGCAGCGAAGCTTGGCCATGCGAGGCTCAAAGCTGAGTTTCTGCTACTCAGTGTCCCAGGCTTTAAACCCTGCAGGTGTGGTGATGTAGCTCTAGCCCTTCCCTTCACACCCAACAAGTGCTCAGACCCCAACTGCAAGGCTCTTCCTGCGGGTCCTGGCTGGATTTATTTGTTTGCATGTTGCTTGCTTACTTTCGGTTGTCTGCAAGTCTCCTAACTAACATAGCCAGGATTACCTGAAGGAGATGGTGGAGGAGCCCTAGGGTGAGATCTGAAGGTGCACGGGTGGGATTCTCAATATCTCTCTCTCTCTCTCTCTCTCTCTCTCTCTCTCTCTCTCTCTCTCTCTCTCTCCTTCTCTCTTTCTCTCTCTGTACTGGGGATTGAACCCAGGGGCATTCTGCCTCCAAGCTACACTCCCAATCCCTTTTTTAATTTTTTAAATTTTGAGACAGGGTCTTGCTAAGCTGCTGAGGGTGTTGCTGAATTGCTGAGGCTGGTCTCCAACATCTGAGCCTCCTGACTCAGCCTCCCAAGTACTAGGATTACAGGAGGTGTGCACTGCCACACCTTACAGGGGTGGGAATCTCTTAGTGAAGAGAAGATAGAAGGGATCTTGAGTTTGTTTCAAGTTGGACTCCCCTAAATGACCCAACATGAGGTTCTGGACAGTCCAGGGTTCCAGATATCTCTGCCCCTGACATCCCTCTGCTGTGATGGAGACATTTTGGGAGGGGGTTGGAAGGGCCTAGAAAACCTGCTGGGAGGAGTGAGCCTGGGGAAGGGGCTCTGGGCTTGCTTAGCTGTCCTGCAGATCTTTGCTACCATGCTGGTTTCTGTTGGAGCTCAGAGAATGGCAAACTGAATATAGGTTTTTGTTTTTTTGGCGTGGTGAGTAATTTGATCTCAAGGAAATTAAAAGGCCTTTAAGAAGGCAGATCCAGAATCAAGGTCCCTCTGACCTTGTCTCCTCCCCACCCCAGCCAGCCCCACCACATCCCAAGCCTCAAGCAACAGGGAGAAGCTCTCTGCAGATTTCCCTTATCTGCCTAAGGTCCAGACCCGCTGAAGAAGAAGCAATTACCTCTGGTCTCTTCCCTGAGTTTTCATTAACTGAACTCATTTCACAGGAGGAAAGACTGAAGTCTGTCAACAGACCTGGATAGACTTTTGTCACACGCCATTGCCTCTATTTTGGTCCTATGGAGAATCCTTTACACTCTGCTGTCGGCTCTGCTGGTCAGACTTTGAACTAGGCCCATTGAATTCCCTCCCCAATCCCCCTCCCCTCAAATCAGTTATTGCACCCTCCTCTACAGAAAAAACGGGCATATAAGTTCCTAAATCAAGTGGGACTAGAGTAATCACTTCTGTGATTTTTCCAACATGTGGCGATTTCCCCCCGTTTTTCTCATTAATAAATTTGTATGCCCTTTCTTCTATTTCTCATGTCTATTTTCAGTTCATTACAAATGAACCTTCAGAAGGCAGAGGGGAAATTTCCTTTCACTCTGACCCCTGTAAGACAGAAAACCGACTCTCTTGGTTCCTTTAACACCTCACCTCCCCAGAGAGTGTTATTCCAGGAGGATAGGCTCTGGGGTCCTGAGTGTGGTGTAGCCTATTTCTAATGAGTACAGCTATGGAAACAATTTATTGATAATTTCTAAAAATGTACATATATGCCACTATGGAGATCTGTTTGGAGGTTCCTCAAAACTAGAATGGAACCACTATATGACCCCACTATCCCACTCCTAAGTCTTCCTAAAGAAGTCAAGTCAGAATACTCTAGTGATACATGCATACCCGTGTTCATAGCAGTGCAATCTATAATAGCTAAATTATAGCCAGATGAATGGATAAAGAAAATGTGATCTATACACATAATAGAATTCTACTCAGCCATAAAGAAGAACAACATTGTGTCATTTACAGGAAAATGGATGGAACTAGAGAATATTATGTTAAGTGAGATTAGTCAGTCTCAGAAAGTCAAGGGTCATATGTTTTCTCTCCTATGTGGAAGCTAGGAATTTCTCCTATATGGAAGAAAATAGGAAACATGAGAGACTTTGAAGCAATGCAGAGAGACCTGTAGAGTAGTTGAGGGGGGTTGGGGGAAGGAGTCAGGGAGGGGAAGAAGGAGGGGAAGAGGGAGGACTGAAGAAGGAACTAGTTCAAGATACGATGGTACCATGCAAAGGTATTTCCACCAATCTCACTAACTCATGTGGGAGGCAGGAGGGAGGAATGGGAGGGATATGGAGGGAAAGACTCCAAGAGCCAGTGTGTGTGTGTGTGTGTGTGTGTGTGTGTGTCACATTTAGCCTCACTACGATGTATAACTGCAATGCACTAATAAAACAATTTTGTTAAATGCACATGTGTGATCTGTGGATTTCTACCTGGACTCTCTGCCCACAGCTCCCCAGTTATTGGGGGTGGATCTGCCTCCTCTAGCGGTTTCAAGCACTCATTTGGAACTTGTGAACTAGCTTTTTTTTTTTTTTTTTTTTTTTTTGTGGTACCAGAGATTGAACTCAGGGGCATTCTACCTCCAAGCTATACCCCCAGCCATATTTTTTATTCTTTATTTTGAAACAGGGTCTCACTAAGTTGTGGAGTGCCTCACTAGATAGCTGAGGCTGGCCATGAACCGGGATCCTCTGGTCTCAGCCTCCCAAATGCTGGGATTACAAGCGTGCACCACCACGCCTGGCTGTGAACTAGCCTTTAAAGTGATTGTTTGCATTGTGTATTGATAAGCACTGCTTGGATTTTCAATGTAATGAGATTATTTGATTAAAAGAGAATGCTTTTCTTCAAAAATACTCTCCCCAAAATGATTAACCTTTGAAATGTACCCAAAGGAAGTGCTCCAAACATTTGAAACTATTGAGTTATGTTGGTAATGACAGTGTCGATTTGAAATGTGTATAGATGTGATTTGTTAAATGGGGCAGTTTTCAACGTGGTAAAGTAATCATTTCACAATCTCTTGGTGGTCAGACCCTACTCTTTGCTCTACAAATAAGATATGAGCGGATTTGGTAAACTCTGGCTACAGGTGTTTGCCTTAAAGCAGTGTTTTTCTGCTGCCATTTTCTCCTGTGTAGTTTGGAGCCCAGTAGACATACAGAGGCTTCCCTATTTCTCCTTTCCAAACTCTCTGGAGCTCAGTTGGAATCTCGAGGGTGGGGAGGTGAGCTTGTTCCAGTGTAAGCCCACCATCATGTCTGAGAAGGACTTTGCTACCTGCAGTGCTGTGTTATGGGGACTCATTAGTCAACAGATCCTGAGTCCTAGTAAACCTTCTGCCCTCGTTCATGTGTTGAAAATTTAGTCTTCAGATCTGCATGCTAATTGTATTTGAAGGTAGGGCTTTGAGAGGTAATCAGGATTAGATGAGGCCACGAGTGTGGGACCCCACAATAGCATCAGGAGCTAAAGGAGAAGAAGACAGACCTCAGCTGGCAAGCTTGCTTTGTTTCACCATGTGACATCCTTCTCTATGTTCTGATGCAGCCAGAAGGCCTTCACCAGATGCAAGCAGATACAGCACCATGCTCTTGTTGGGCTTCTGACCCTCTAGAACTGTGAGCCATGTAAACCTTTATTCTTTATAAATTACTCAGCTTCAGGTATTGTTATAGTAATAGAAGACAGTCTAAGATATGAGTTTAAGCTACAGCCTACCCCAAAGAACACACGAGAAAGAGGAAACCATAGAAAACCCATCTATAGAAGCTGAGTTGCACCAGGGCCATAGGACATGATGGGAATTGGCAGCATCAGGTGTAGGGTGGGTAAGGAGATCCCTGCTAGAACACGACTTTGGCCCTAAGTGGCTGGGTCAGGGATTTCATAATTCCTGGCAAGACACCTGTGTGCTTGTTAAGGTCCATTTTTAAACTTAGCTAGATTCTGTGGCTATTGGTGAATGGGCCATGGGATGGGGCTGAGGGGAGAGGAAGGAAAAGAGGACCCCACAATACCAGAGGGGAGAAAAATGTCTTGTTGGAAAAGCAATTGATCTCTTCAAAGAACTTAAAGCCAATTTTGCAGGTGGTGGAATAGTAGTCATGGTTCTGTTTAGTCTCCAGCAGGGTAAACGTCAAAATGCTTCATCTGAGTAGGAAAGAAAAACAAAGATAAAACTATGGGCACTCTGGGGAAATCCCACTGGTAGTGAGTGACTCCAAAGCCAGTCTCTCTTGAGGAGATCCAAGTTACCTGTGTCACACCCCCAACTTGGGATACACTACATCTCTAAATGTGGCTTTTCCTCTCCATACCAAATCTTTTTGAGCTGCTGATGTGAGGGCTTTGGATAAATTCCAGTGGGCGAAGACAGACTGAAAGAAGAGATTTGGTCTGTTTATATGCAAAAAGTTAGCTTAAAAGTGACTGTTCTTTTCATATTGACCCACACACCACTTCTCTCGTCGAGTAATTAAAGGTTCATATGCAGACTCACGGCCATCTGCAGACTAGCTGGCATTATTAGAGCTGAAAACGATTTCAATTTAAAAACTCTAAACTCTTCCTCCTTTCTTCCTTTCTGCTACTGGGCATGGAAAACCCAGAGCCTCATGCATGCCGCCTGCTGAGTACACACTCTACCACTGAGCTACACTTCAGTCCTTAAACACTTGAGCTGGGAGCTACAAACATAACCTGCATAGAACAATTTCTTGGAGTTTTAACTTATTATCACATTAAAAAAAAACTTAATATCTAACACTCCTGAATAGCAAATTAGTTGATGCCTTGAAATGTTTCCTTTTGAGTGAGCTCAACAGATGCTCCTGAAAAAATTACATTTAAATCCCCAACCAACCTCCCTGCATGTCTTGAGCAATTTTGCTTCCTTTCCTGTCTTCAGCATCAACTTGACTAACCTCATTGTGTGTGTTTGATAATCTTTGTGGGTGCTTATTAACTAGCCAATTAACCAATCTCTGGGGCAGTTAATGGCTCTGTCAGTTCTTATAAATGACAAACAATATCCTGCGTCTGCGGCTGAACTATGCTATTGTTAATTCTAGGCAGCAAACAAGAGCTAACCCACTGCTGCCTGGAGATTACATGTTGGGCCCCGGGCTAAGTGTAATATGCATTAGCTTAGTTAATTTTTACGACCCCATCAGATAAATGACATTATAATCTCCATTTCAGAAACAGATGAAGAAATTTAAGAGATATAGAGGTGAAACAACTTGCCCCAGGTCCAACCCAGCCAGTAGAGAGTCAACCTAGGGCCAAACCCCAGATTTATCAGATTCCAGAGCCTTGGCTCAAAGTCACCACACTCGATGGGTTCCTTTTTGCTGTGGTTGTGACCACTCATGCCATGTCCGGGTTACTGACCTTGGAAAAATTCTATGGAGTCACTGGCCCTGTCCCAGTAGGATTGAAACTGAGGGAAAGCCAAAGGAGATGTGAACTTTGGTTTTTATTTATTGCCCAGGCCTAGGCCCTGGGGACCTTGCCCATTAGCACCTCACCCATTAGCACCTCACCCATTAGCACTTTGCCCATTAGCACTTCAAATCAACTCTCTGGGGAAGGTGAAAACTTGTATTCAAGTCAAAGAAAATTCCTTATATTTTTCTCCTAAGCAGCCTAAAAAGACCTTTTGATTTTGACTCACCTACTTTTTTTTTTCTATTTCCAGCTCAAGGAAATTAAAGAGACTTAGATATCAGAACCCTGTGAATGTCTCTGTCTAGTGGCACCTACAGCTCTTTTGCACTTAGAGATTATTACCGAGGAACCTCAAACTCAGAGGTAACTGATGGATGGCAGGGGAGCCTTCCCTTCCTCCCAGGGGAGGCCTCAGAAGTGGGGGGACCCCAGAAATGAGAGGACCCTGGAAGTTGGGGGACTTACGTAGGAGATATTCAGCTGTATCCTGTTCGTAGTCTGCGTCTTCAGGGAAGTGATCGATTTTCTTGCACACGCCTCGGAAAGCCCCTGTGGAAACAAGAATGGTCCTGAGCCAAAGGAAGAAGGCAGTATCTCTGGGGCCCAGGCTGGAGCCCATGGTGCAGAGGCATCCCCTGGTTATTGGAGCTGTGCATTGGTAGGCCTGACAGCATCTTTAGGGCACAAGAAGGAGACCCATTGCTGTTTGGATCTTGAATGTCCCACAAAGGCCCATGTGTTAAGGCCGTGGTCCCCAGCTGGTGGCGCTGTTGGGAGACAGTGGAACCTGAGGAGGTGGGACTTCCTTGGATGAAAGCTAAGTCATCAGGAGCTGTCCCAATAACCCTGGGCTCTTCCTCTCTCTCGCTGCTCATGGACTGATAGGAAGGAGCAGCTTTACTCTAACACACACTCTGCCATGCTGTTCTGTCCCTTCAAAGGCTGAAAAAAATAAAAGTAAAAAACAACAGAGACAGTTGGCCATGGACCAAAACCATGAACCAAAATAAGCTTTTCCTTCTGAAAAGTTGATTTATCAGCAGGATGTGGTGGCATATGCCTGTAATCACAGTACTTGGGAGGCTGAGACAGGTGGATTGCATGTTGGAGGCCAGCCTTAGCAACTTAGTGAGACCCTCAGCAACTTGGCAAAATGCTGTTTCAAAATAAAAACTGAAAGGGGCTGGGGGTGTGGCTCAGTGGAAGAATGTCCCTGGGTTCAATCACCAGTACCAAAAAAAAGTTGATTTATCTCAGTTATTTTGTCACAGTAGCATCAAGTCAACTGACACATCCATAGAGCCAAAAAAAGTAGAAGATTGAGCAGCTTTGCTTTTGAAATACTGTATGATGTTGGTATCCACTTAGAAGAGAGAAGAACTGGAAGCATATGCACTCATTATGAGACTGTCTTGTCTTATCCCCCCTGTTAGTGAAAGGAAAAGAGAGGTGGGCTCATGTACATCAATGCGTCTTCCCATTTCATAGATGAGGGAATCAGGCTTTAAGAATTTCACTTGAAATCCCTCAGGGAAGGAGCAGAGCCAGAATCCCAATCAAGATCTGAATCCAGGCATTCTGGAATAGTCTACTGTCTCCAAGGATGCTCAGATCCAACCTCAGGACCCTCCCTTTCCCTCTGCCCACGCACCAGGGACCAGGCTCACTGTCTCTTGCTGTGTGGAGCCACAGAAGTGCCGAGGACACAGCTCAAAGAAGCTGTCAGCGCTTTACCTCCGTTCCTGTCTTCAGTGTAAACTTGACTACACTCATTGCCCATGTTTGATAACCATTGTGAGTGTTTATTAACTAGCCAATTAACCAATCTCTGGGGCAGTTAATGGCTCTGTCAGTTCTTACAAATGATAGACAATATTCAGAACATCTCACCACAAACACAGCATGAAATTATGCGTTCCTGTCCTCCTCCCTGTCTGCAGAGACAGCAGGAGGTGAGGGGCAGTGTAGTGTTGTCAGAAGTGGAAAAGAAAGGGTGAGAATCAGACAGAGCCAGGCTTGTGTTTTGGAGCAATTATTATAAGAATAAAGGCCATGGAGCAACATGAGAGATCCTTATTATTATTGTTATTATTTTTGCAAATCTGTAGGCACCTCATAATAATAGCTGCTACTTATTAAGAGCTTCTAAAAGGCCAGGCACATGGGTCAGATCCTACAATCCTTATCTTAGTTACTCTTGCCCACAACCCCAGGAGGTACTGTCATGGGAGGAGGGTTGATTCCATGAAGGGTCTGAGAAGTTCCCAAAGAGGGAAATCCACCTCAGGACTGGCAGGGTTCTTGGCTTACGTAATGGAAAACCATTTTGGCACATGTCACTCATAGACATACACAAAGGTTTATTTTGGAAAATAGGAAATTCATATTCAAGGGAGAATGTGGGCTATCTCAAGAGGGAGATGTAATTTGGGGGATACATGGCTCTTCTTTTAAAGGAAACACAGTGAAGGGTGGGCATGGGAAGGTAGTTTCTGGTGGTCTGGTCATCTTTAGGGTCCTTAGGCTAATTAAGGTCTCCATTGTATGATCAATCGATAAGCTGGAGAGTGTCCTAAATTATAAGTTTCTCAAGATATCTGTCTTGCTAACAGTGCACAGGGAAATTATGTTTACTTATTATCGTTTTTTTCTGGTTAACTCTAGGATCTATAGATTTCCCAGGAATTTGAGAGAGATAGGCCTGGCAAAGAGAACTGGATTGGGGAGTGGAGGTTGAGGAATTTTAACACCAGGTTCTTATATCAAAGTTATATTTTCCGTCTCCTTCCTATTTGTCTCTTTTCTACCTATTTATTTCTTCTATCCTAAGTCAGTAAGGGCTAGTAACATTGATGCTTATGAAGAGACAGTAGGGTCACAGAAGGGACGAAGGTGTCACAGCTGATGAACGACAGAATCAATATTTGAGTGCAGGCTCCAAAGCCTGTGGTTTTACCGTCAGACTCTGAATAGCGATTATTATTATGTCAACGATCACTATGTCTATTATTATCTTATTATTATCTTATAAGGGTACTATTTAACCCCTACCATCAGCAGGCTCCCAGCCAGGGACATTTCACAATAATTGCAATTAGATATGTAGAACATCTCGTTTCTCTGATCACCAGGCAAAGAATAGATCGAGAGCCAGGCATGGCGGTGCACACCTGCTATCCCAGTACTTGGGAGGCTGAGACAGGAAGATCACAGGTTTAAGGTTGGCCTCAACAACGTAGACTCTCAGCAACCTAGCAAGACCTGTTTCAAAACAAGTAACTTTAGAAAAGGACTGGAAGTGTAAGTTGGAGGTAGAGTGCCCCTGGATTCAATTCCCAGTTAACACCCCCCCTCCCCCCCAAAAAAGACTAAGAACCAAAAAGAAAAAAAAAAAGAATCCAGGTAAGAAGGCTCAAGGAAGTTCTTGGACGATAATATCTTCTTTAATATTGAGAAAAAAAAAAAAAGGCCTTGATTTTTCTTGTTCAGATTTCCAAGTTTCATTTGTGTATTTCTATTTATGTTTAAGCCTCACTCCTTCCGGTTGACTGGATAATAAATCATTGTAAGTAACACATGCTGTCCTTTTACTATAGACCAGGTGCCAATCTGTGCAAGTGTTTGATGGGTGAGGAAACTGAGACTCAGGAACATTATTGATTTCCCCAAAGACACAGCTAGTAAGTGCCCCTCAAGTGCAGTCTGGCTGAGTCCCAAGTCCAAGTTCCTAAGCACTATTGGGGCTTGCACTAAGCCAAGTCCCTTCCAGGTGGTTTAATGGTAGTTCTCTGGTCTGTCCCACTATTGATGGTAGTGATGAGCTGGACCCATGGTCCCCATCATGGATAGATTCCAGAACCAGAGCATGGGGCAAGGGTGTTGGCTGTGACACCAGCTCACTGTTAGCTGTTTTACAGATTGCACAAAATATTTCACAGGAAGAAAACGTTCAGGCAAAGATGGACGGTGACCCCTCCCTTCTGCAACAGACTTGTCAGAATCACTGTGGGAATTTGGGATGATGCGCACTCTTGCATTTGCTTGTGAAACGGGCATTTACTGGGGATGACTTAAGGCAGTTTAAAAGTAGGACTAGGAATCAGCAAACTAGGAATTAGAATCAATGGCTCCTGGAGACACAGTCCCAGGCAACCCACCACCTGTTTTTGTACAGTCCGTGAGCTAGGAATGGCCTTTGCATATTTAGATGATTAGAAAGAATTAAGAGAAGAATTCTATTTTGTGGCATGTAAAAAATGTGAAATTCAAATTATGAATGCCTAGATGTAAAGTTCTATCGGAGCAGCCATGCCTATCTGTTTACACAGTTTTGATGGCGGCTTCCAGGCTGCTAGGGTGGAGTTGAGACTGGCGGAGAGCAAAGCTGAGAGTAGTTACTCTCTGGCCCTTTAAGAAACATTTGGCAGAATCCCGGCATAACGATTTTTGTCCCATGAGGGCAAAAGGGAAAAGCAGCAGTAAAAAGCAGCAGCAGGGAGTTTGGGCCTTCCTAAGGTGGAGGCTGAATCCAGGCTGGTGCTTCGAGAGCAGATAATGGTAGGCTTTGGGTTGCAGAAATCTGGGTTACAGACTGTTTTGTGGTTGTTTGCTAAACTGTTTTGTCGTGTTCTTTTCTCCTTTTTTTTCCCCCTTTGGTAGTACTAGGGATTGAACCCATGGGTGCTCTACCTCTGAGGTACCAGCCCTATTTTATTTTTTTATTTTGAAACAAGATCTCACTAGGTTGCTGAGAGTCTTGCTACATTGCTGGCTTAGAACTTGTGATCTTCCTGTCTCGGCCTCCTAAGTCCTGGAATTATAGGTGTGCACCACCATGCCCAGCTTTGTGTTTTTCTTTTATCTGCAACATTTTATTGCATATTTTGATATACATATTTTTAGTTAAATGTGTTGCTGCAACTTAAAATTCAGGATATCTTGCTGGCCATGGTGGCACATGCCTATAATTCCAGTATTTGGGAGGCTGAGACAGGAAGATTCCAGGTTGGAGCCCAGTCTCAGCAGCTTATTGAGACCCTGTTTCAAAAACAAAAAAACAAAAAATCAAACAAACAAACAAAAAGTGCTGGAGGTATGGCTTGAAGGTAGAATTCCCCTAAATTCAATCCCTAGTACCATACATACATACATGCATACATACACACATAAATATTCAGGATACCTCACATGCAAACCTGATTTGCAATTTCTCTTAAAAAAATGAGGAACTCTGTCCCACACTTGCACATGACAGCAAGCCCTCTTCAGTCTGGACATGAGTTCTCCAGTTGGTCAAAGTCTCCACTCGATCCTTATGATACTTGCCCAATCCTGTAGATATTTTGTAGTTTGCAAGCCCTGAGCTCAGAATGTGTTTAGTAAGAACCCAGTCTTTGGAGCCTCACTTTCCTATTAATCCTAACTCAGACACTTTCTGGTTGTGGTACGTATAGCAAATGACCACTCCAGACCTCAGTTTCTTCTCCTATTACAGGGATATAATCATAAAGATGGTGACTTCATGGCGTTGTCCTGAGAATTAACTGAGGCAGGAATAGTGATCCTGGTGCCAGGCGCCATTCTCCGCCCTTTCACATAATTCTTTTAATCAGGCAATGCTGTGAAGCCCTCTGTACTGTTTCCTGGCACAAAGGAAGAACTCAATAAATTATAGCTATTACTACTGTTGGTTTGGGTAGGTATTTTAGGACCAGAAGAGACACATTGGCGACATGGTGAGATTTTAAAAAGCAATATAAAAAGGAAAGGGAAATGAGAATTTCCTCCAGGAAGACTCCATTCTGAAAACAAAGCTGCCGGCACCCCAAGACACACTCATAATACAGTGAACTTGGCCATTCATATCCGTAGCATATTGCTGGCTCCCAGAAATAACTGTTCGTTAGCATTTTTTACATTTCCTTCCAGGCTTTTTTTCACCCCCTTCTCTGTGCTTTCATGCAAAAATGACTTAACAAGATTAAGACCATGCTGTTCTTCTCACTTACATTTTCTTAGGAAGATTTCCCCATATCACTAAATCTAAGAAAATAGAATGGGGTTGGACTTGCCCATAAATTGCACTGGATGAAACCAATGAGCGGTTGAAAAGGTGCCAACTGCAGGGATCAATTCTGAAGATAGAGATAAACACTGTCCTAAAACAGCTCTAAGCTAAAGTCCTGGGGCAAGCAGGGAGAAAACCAAACCAGGAAGAGGACCAAGGGTGTTTGGCGTGGGGACAGATCCAGTGGCTATGAGTGGGATTTGATGGGGAACCAATTCAGGGCAGGGGTGACACCCAATAGATCACAGGACCTTGGGGGGAGTTTTGGAATGGAAGAAAGAACTGGAAGAGATTTCCTGAGCTATTGAGGTATAATTGCAGAAACTGGCTTTGTGGTGACTATTTCTCCGTCCTGAGTTGAGAAGATTATACCAGACAAGGGAGGAATTCTTCCTTCATAGGAGGAAGAGTGTGTCCTTCAACCAATGCTCCTTAAAAATCAAACCCTTAGAGTATTCTTATTAAAGTCAAGAATGAGATAAGAAAGACTATCATTGCTTCTATTATTGATCACAGTTCTACAAGTTCTAGTTAGCATAAGAATTGAGTTATAAGCAGTAGAAAAGAAAAAAAAAATGGAGCTGAGCATGGTGACATATGCCTGTAATGCCAGGACTTAAGAGGCTAAGACAAGAGAATTTTAGGTTCAAGGACAGCCTCATCAACTTAGTGAAACCCTCAGGAACTTAGCAAGACCCTATTTAAAAATAAAAATAAATACATCTGACAAAACAGACTTTAAGCTAAAATACACCAGAAGAGACAAAGTGGGTCACTTCTTATTAATAAAAGGAACAATCAAACAAGAAGGTATAATGATAGTAAACATTTATGCCCCAAATGTGGATGCATCTACTTTCATAAAACAAACTCTTTAGGACACCAGGCCTCAAATAGACCCAAATACAATAATATTGGGAGACTTCAACACACCACTCAGACCACTAGACCGATCTTCTAGGCAAAAGATGAGTAAAGACTCTTCTGACCTAAAGAACAGTATAACCAAATGGACTTAATAGACATATACAGAATATTTCAACCAACAACAGCTGAATACACATTCTTCTCAGCTGCTTATGGAGCCTTCTCTAAAATAGACCACACTCTGGGCCACAAAGCAAGTACCAGAAAATTAAAAAAATGCAATATAATTCCCTGCATCTGTTCAGATAATAGTGAAATGAAAGTAGAAACTAACAACAGGAAGACCAAAAGAAATTACATAAATACATGGAGGCTGAATAATACACTCTTGAATGAAAATTGGATCAGAAAAGAAATAAGGGGAGAAAATTTTTAAAAAATCCTAGAATTAAATGAAAATAGAGACATGATGCACCAAAATCTATGGGATATTTGAAGGCAGTTTTATGAGGAAAATTTTTAACACTGAGTGTCCACATAAGAAAAGCAGAATGTCATCAAATAAACAACCTAATGACACACCTCAAGGACCTAGAAAAACAGAAACAGTCTAATCCCAAAGCCAGTAGAAGGGAGGACATAATTAAAATCAGAGCAGAAATCGATGAAATAGAGAACAACAACAACAATAATAACAAATACAAAAGATCAACAAAACAAAAATCTTGTTCTTTGAAAAGATTAACAAGATCGATAAATCTTTAGCCAACCTAACCAAAAGAAAGAGAGAATCGACCCAAATTATTAAAATCAGAAATGAAAAAAAAGACATCACCACAAACAGTGGGGAAATCCAGAGGATCATCAGAAACTGTTTTGAAAATTTATATTCTAATAAACTGGAAAATATGGAGGAAATCAACAGATTTCTAGACACATACAACCTATCGAAATTGAACCAAGAAGATATAGAAAACCTAAACCAACCAGTAGCAAGCAAAGAGATAGAAACAGCAATAAGAAGTCTGCCATAAAAGAAAAATCCAGGTCCAGATAGTTTCACAGCTGAATTCTACAAAATATTTACAGAAGAACTAAACCCAAAACTTCACAAGTTATTCCGTGAAATTGAAAGAGATAGAATTCTTCCAAACTCCTTCTATGAGGCTAGTGCCACCTTAATACCAAAAGCAAATAAAGATCCCTCAAGAAAAGAAAATTACAGACTAATATCATTGATGAATATAGATGCAAAAATTCTAAACAAAATACCAGCCATGTGCATTCAAAACCACATCAAGAAAATTGTACACTATGACCAAGTTGGTTTCATCCCAGGAATGCAAGGCTTGTTCAACATATGCAAATCAATACATGTTATTCACCACATAAATAGAACTAAGTACAAAAATCACATGGTCATCTCAATAGATGCTGAAAAAGCATTTGTCAAAATGCAAAACTCATTCATGTTAAAAATACTGCAGAAAACTGGAATAGAAGGAATGTACATCGATATCATTAAGGTAATATACAATAAACTGAAAGCCAACATCATATTGAATGGGGAAAAACTGTGGGAATTCCCTGTAAATTCAGGAGCAAGACAAAGATGCCCACTATCCCACTCCTTTTCAATATAGTCCTCGAGACTCTTGCCAGAGCAATAAGACAAGAAAAGGATATCAAAGGAATTCAAATAGGTAAAGAAGAATTAAAATTATCTCTATTTGCAGATGACATGATATTATATTTAGAAGATCTAAAAAAACTCAACCAAAAGACTACTAGAGCTGATTAATAAATTCAGCAAAGTAGTGGAATACAAAATCAACCTATAAAAACCAGTAGCCTTTCTATGTGCCAACCATGAATCCACTGAGAAGGAAATCCAGAAAACACTTCCATTAACAATAACCTCAAAACCAATAAAATACCTATGAATAAATCTAACCAAGGAGGTAAAAGATCTCTACAATAAAAATTATAAAACACTAAAGAAAGAAATTGAAGAAGATCTTAGAAGATGGAAAGATTTCCCTTGCTCTTGGATAGGCAGAATAAATATTATCAAAATGACCATTCTGCCAAAAGTAATCTACAGAGTCAATGCAATTCCTGTTAAAATACCAATGTTATTTTTCACAGACCTAGATAAAACAGTCATAAATTTCATATGGAGAAACAAAAACCCAGAATAGCCAAAGCAATTCTGAGCAATAAGAACCATGCGGGAGACATCACAATACCTGACTTCAAATTATACTACAGAGCTCTAGTAATAAAACCAGCATGGGATTGGCATAAAAACAGACACATAGACCAATGGAACAGAATAGAAGGTACAGAAACAAATTCACACACTTATAGCCAATTGATTTTTTACAAAGGTGCCAAACACATACGTTGGAGAAAAGACAGTCTTTTTAACAAATCGTGTTGGGAAAACTAATTATCCAGTTGTAGAGAACTGGAACTAAATTCTTACCTCTCACTCTGCACAGAAGTCAACTCAAGAAGGATCAAAGACTTGGAAGTTAGACCAGAGACTGTGAGGCTACTAGAGAAGGGCATAAGTTCAGCACCCCAACATATAGGCACAGGTAGAAACTTCCTCAACAAGACCTCCATAACTCAGGAAATTAAAACAAGAATTAATATATGGGATGGCATTAAATTAAAAAGTTTCTGCTCATCAGATGAAACCATAAAAAGTCTATAAAGAGAAATCCTACAGAATAGGAGATCTTTGCCAGTTATCCCTCTGATGGAGGGCTAATATCTAGAATATACAAAGAACTTAAAAGACTTTACACTGAAAAACAAATAATCCAATCAAGAAATGAGCAATTGAACTAAATAAATACCTCACAAAAGAAGAGATGCAAATGGCATACATGAAAATGTGTTCAACATCATTAGAAATCAAGAGAGATGCAAGTCAAAACTATACTGGAATTCCATCTAACCCCAATCAGAATGGCAATCATCAAGAAGTCAAAAAACAATAAATGTTGGCAAGGATGTGGGGAAATTGAAACTCTTCTACACTATTGGTGGGATTGCAAACTAGTTTAGCCTCTATGGAGATCAGGGTGGAGAGTTTGCAGAAAACTGGAATTGGATCCAGCATATGATCCATCTCTACCACTCCTGGGTATATTTTCAAAGGGGCTGAAAGTCAGAGAACTACAGTAATATATGCATATCCATATTCATAGCAGCACAATTCACAATAGCCAAATTATGGAACCAACCTAGGTGTCTATGAACAGATGAATAGATTACAAAATTATGGAATATCCACACAATGGAATTCTACTCAGCAATAAAGAAGAACAAAATTGTGTCATTTTCAGGAAAATGTAAGGACCTGGAGAACATTGTGTTCAGTGAGATTTAGCCAGTCACAGAAAGCGAAGGGTCATGTGTTTTCTCTCATATGCGGAAGTTAGGGAGTAATCGGGATACCAGAGGGCCTCTAGATAATGGAGGAGAAACTTCAGCAGAGCCAGGGAGGTGGTCTAGGGGGAAGAGTGAGGATCCTTGAAGGAATTACTACCATCAGCTTTATGCATATATGTGAAAATACCAATGTCAATCTCAGTACTCTGTATGGGAAAGGGGGTTATGGAGAGGGGGGTCCACCAAGGGCTGTGTGCATGTATGTCACTGTCAACATGATTTACATTATTATGTGAGACTATAATGCACCAATAAAAGCATATAAAAACAAACAAACAAATGAATAATAATAATAATAAATAAATAGGGCTGGGAGTGTAGCTAGGAGGTTATATGCCTCTGGGTTCAATCTCCAGTACCCCTGCCCCAAATGGAATAAAGGTACTATTTTTTCCAGGTGATAGAATGAGTCTATTTGGAAAGCTGAAAGCAATTTTTTTAGAGAAAAAATATTTTTAAATGAATGAAAGGGCTCAGTAAGGTAGTTTCTTACGGGCTATGAATCCATACAATGAAGCTGGAATAACTAAGTCATTGTGGTACTGGTAATTAAGAATAACATTTATTAGGAGATTCTTTTTCAGTGCAGAAATATATAGCTAGGTGTGGTGGCATACACTTGAAATCCCAGTACCTGGGAGGCTGAAACAGGAGGATTGCAAGTTCACAGCCAGCCTCAGCAACTTAATAAGGCCCTCCACAACTTAGTGAGATCCTATCTCAAAATAGAAAATAAAATAGGGCTGGGGAAGTAGCCCAGAGGTAGAATGCCCCCTGGATTCAATCCCCAGTAACACACACACACGCACGCACGCACGCACGCACGCACGCACACACACACACAGAGAAATATAATAAAGAAAACAAGAAGCAGGCCTTATCCCATATTCAGACGATCCTTGCTAAATTCAGAGAATATATGTACGTAGAAAATTAAAACAGTATAGATTGAATATAAAAGCACCTCCCCCGCCTAAAATTTCCTCACCTGAGAACTCGGCAGAACGATTTTTGTTAACTGAATGTTGTGCACAATCCTGTCTGAGACTTGAAGGTTAATTAGAAGTCGATCAGAAGGAAGGAGGTGTGTTTCTCCAAACAGAGGGAAGCGCATGTGTGATGATAAGAGAGAATGACCCGGAGAAAAACTCATTGGGGAACTCAGTAGCACGGGGTGTTAGGCGATTAGTGGTTTGGTCTTGCAGGACAGCCCCAGTGGGGACGGGTGAGAGGGGTTGGGTGATGGGGACCTGGGACAGGGAGGTGTGAGAACTGACCTGTGAACATTGCTTCTAGGCCCTAGGGATTCACTGGTGGGCAGGACAGGAGACTCTGGTCCTCAATCCTTACATTTTTCTTGAGGAGAGAGATCCTAGACCCGTAAATGAATGAACCAGATGACTGTACTTTTGTTTTGTTTTTTTGGTGCCGGGAATTAAACCTAAGGGCATTCTACTGGGGCTATACCCCCTGTCCTTTTTATTTATTTATTTTTGTTTGGAAACAGGGTCTCTCCCAAGGTTGCTGAGAGCCTCGCTAAGTTGCTGAGGCTGATCGCGATCCTGTGATCCTCTTGTTTCAGCCTCCCAAGTACTGGGATTACAGGTGTGTGCCACCATGCCCAGCTAAGAGGACTGTACTTCGAAGGAAACAAAACAGGTTGGTGTGATGGCAGTCCTGCACTGGGTGGGGGCAGGTGGGCACCTTTGGATAGAGAGGGAGGCATTTGAGCTCAGGTCAGAAAACAGACAAGGAGCAAGCTACATGAAGAGCCAAGGAAAGGGTTTCCGGCTGGAGAGAAATGCATGTGCAAAGGCCAGGTGGTAGGAGTGAGCTCTGTCGTTGTAGGGAAGAGAGGGCGGCCGGTGGGGAGAAAAGGACTGTAGCAGCAATTGCACTAGGTCCAGCACCTGCCCTTCCAGCTCACCCTTTAGCACTGGATATCTAGGAGGTTGGGTTGCTCCTGGACCAAGACCAGCCCCAGCTCTTTCGTAGGTTGGAGCAGCCAGTTTTGAGGCTACCTAAAGAGCCCTGTGGTTTCCAAACGTACAAGGTAGAGAAGGAGTCTAGAAAATGGGATTTTTTTTTTTTTTTTTTGCGGTACTGGGGATTGAACTCAGGGGCATTCTACCTCCAAGCTATACCCCCAGCCCTATTTTTTATTCTTTATTTTGAAACCGAGTCTCACTAAGTTGTGGAGTGCCTCACTAGGTAGCTGAGGCTGGCAGCGAACCCGGATCCTCTGGTCTCAGCCTCCCAAATGCTGGGATTACAAGCGTGCGCCACCACGCCCGGCTTGGGATTATGTTTTTAACTCCTAAAGCTCTTGCCAGCTGTCTCCAGGAAAAGTGATACTCCCAAGTTACTTGAGCTGAATACTCCCATTTTTCAGATCCCAGCAGTGTGGGCCCCAGCCAGGTCCTGGGAAATGGTTAACTATCCTGAAGACGGGTAAGGTTGCTAGGCTGTGAAGTTTTACAAAGAAGTCAGATTCTTGCAATCTGGGGGAACCATAGGCTGCCTCTTTTGCAGTAGGTGTGTATTTAGCAGATGGAGGAGGAGCATGATGTACCGGATTAGTGCCCTTATGAAAGGGGCCCCAAGCCAGGAGTGGTGGCGACGCATGCCTGTAATCTCAGGACTTGGGAGGCTGAGATAGGAGGATAGCAGGTTCAAGGACAGTGTCAGCAATTTAGTGGGACCTCTCAGTGCCTTAGCGAGACCTTGTTTCAAAATAAAATACAGAAAGAGCTGGTGTGTAGCTTGGAGGTAGTATGCCCCTGAGATTCAACCCCCAGTACCAAAAAAAAGAAAATGAAAAAGAAAAAAAATCAAAAGAGACCCTACCTAGAGAGTTCTGTACCTTCCCTATGAAGATACTAGGAGACGGCAGCGTGCCTCATTAAAACCCTGACCTCAGACTTCCAACCCCCAGAACTGTAAGCGCTCAATTTCTATTGTTTATAAGCTACCCAGTCTACAGTATTTTGTGGTAGCAGCCCAAACCCAGACATGTTAGTTAGGTTATTTAGTGCCTCTGAGTCTCGATAGCCTCATTTTTAAAGTGTGTATTATCTCTTGATTGTTGAGCGTTTCAAGAGTATCCTCATGCTGTCCGCTGCTCTGTAGACGTATTCTGCTAGGTGGCTGGTGAAGGGCTTTCTGAGTTTTCTGTGCAGCTCCGTGAAACAGACACGGTATCAGTCGTAGGGTGGGATGAGAGGGGTTTCCAGGGCCAGAATGACTGGAATTGAATCCCGACTCCACCACATAGCTGCAGGTTGCTTAGCTTAGGCATGCCTCAGTTTCCCCCTCTGTCAGCTGAGAATAATGGCAGCTATTTGTAGGGTTTTCATGAGGAGCGGAGGAGTCAATCTTTGTCTAGTGCTTGAAAGCAATGCTTAGTACATGGTCAGTATTATGGAAATATGTTAATTCAATAAACACATCTGGAGGCAGGGAAACAGGCATAAAACCTAGGATTGACCAACACCAGTACCTGAGTTCTTAGCAAAGGCCTCTTAATAGTACTAACACGACGCTGGGCACTGAGATGCGGGTTGATGGGGGACAGGTCTAATGTCCTTATTCTCTCTGTTTGGGATCTGGAGTGGGAGGAAGCCAGTAGGAATCTAGAGAGTATGGTCTCTCCCCACCCTGGCAGAGATGCATGTGCGCATGTGCAGACCTGTGTACGTGGATGCGTCTGTGTGCCCGCATCCACACCCGGCTAATTCAGGCAGGGAGCCTAGACCACCTACTGTGCCGAGTTTGGCCAAGTCCAAGTTAGAGTTTGTCTGGGTCCTTTAAAAGCAGCCCTGCATCTAGTGCTCTTGGCTTTAAGTCAAGAAATATTGTCCCCGGAGTCAGAGGCCTGGAGTACTGAGATTTTTATCCAAGGCTCAACTCTTCAAAGTTTGCAGTCCTGAAAGGAGATCCTGAATGCGGGCAGGGGCTGATTTCTCCAGGATGGACCCCCTCCGGGGGAAGGAGAACACAAATACAGGACTTCTGAATGGTCTTCCAGAAAGGAACATGCACACCCATCTCTGCCAGATTGTGCACAGCCTACATTGATGGTTCTGGGGTGGGCTTTGGTGTCTACGTGCTTACCCAACTTGTGGCTTCTGAGCAACCTTAGGGTGGTCATCCTGTGCTCAGAGTGAGGGCGGGCACCCCTAAGCAGCTCACCCAACCCAGATGCTGTGCCTAGAACCTGGTCTAACCTAGAAACATGGCCAACCCAGTGCCTGGAGCTTGGTTCTCCTCTCAGCCATGGGTCTGGCTAGTACAACCAAACTCTAGGCCCCCGAAGCTCAGCTCAGAGCTAAAAACTGAGGCTGGCTAGAAGCCAGGGCTTTGGGTCCACCCATGAAAACCTTTTGTTGGATCCCTGTTGTAATAGATTTGCCTTGAGATATTAGAAAGAAGAGCAAATATCAAGTTTGTTTGTGCTTTGTGAGTACTTGGGTTAAGAAAGCAAAAGCAGCCCCTTGAATGTAAGATGTTTGGGTTCCTGGTGTTACAGCAAGTCTTTTTTAATCTGAGGATACAACATCCTAAAACAATGATTCTCAGTGATGGCTGGAATTGCCTTGGGGAGGGAGAGAGGCTGGGAGTCTGCTGAGGCTTGGATTCTATTCCCAGAGATTTGGGGACATGTGGAGTTTACAGAGGTTTCCAGGTTTTTGCTTTGTGTGTGTGTGTGTGTGTGTTTACTGGGGATTGAACTCAGGGGCATTTCTACCTCCGAGTAATACCACCCAACCCTCTTTATTTCTTATTTTGAAACAGGGTCTTACTAGGTTGCTGTGAGTCTCACTACATTGCCAAAGCTGATCTCCAACCTGTGATCCTCCTGTCTTGACCTTCCAAGTATGGGGATTACAGGCTTGTGCCATCGTGCCCGGCTTCCCAGGTGTTTTTAACTGTGTTTCTGAGGCCGAGAACCATGATCTTCACTTGCATCTACTATTTCATAGTGAGCAACAAAGTATAAAGATGTGCTCCCAACATTTTTTTGGATGTGAAATAACTAATAATAATAATAATAATAATAATAATAATAATAATAATAATAATGACAGCTATTATTATTATTATTGTGGTACTGGGCATGGGACCCAGGGGCCTTCTACCTCCAGGCTACACCCCTAGACCTATTTTATTTTTTATTTTGAAACAGGATCTCACTGAGTTGTTGAGAGCCTCACTAAGTTGCTGAGACTGGCTTCGAACCTGCAATCCTTCTGTCTCAGCCTCCCAAGTACTGGGATTACAAGTGTGCACCACTACGCCTGACCTTGGATGTGAAATTATAACTGATGAAAATGTTTGTTCTGTCTCATCTTTTCTAAGGATGCACTAGGTTGAACAAAAAAGTAAGTCGTGTTAATATTTTTTTGGGGGGGGAGCATTGTTTTTCTGATCAAGTTGCATGATGGTCCAATACGTCATCCTTCCCTTCCCTGGTGGGATCATAAAATCTGATTTTCACAGCAGGATCACAAAGTGGGTCATTTAAAAAAAAAAAAATCTTCGAGTGCGCCATGAATTTTCCCAAGGGGTTCTGTTAATCCTTTGATATTCAAATGACTGGATGTGTCTATCATGTCATCGTCCTTGTCAATTTTCTCTTCTTCCATTGTTAGCACATGTCCCACGTTGGCCCGCGGTTGGCACAGCACATTTCGCCTTCTATTTGCTTTGTACTGTCACATGTTGACACGCGCGGGCGATGGCAGAGAAGCTGCCAGACGAAGCCCGGGAACCGCAGAGTGTTAAGTGGGGCGGGGGGGCAGGAGGGCGCATGTTTAAGGAGAGACGGATTTGATAAGTGGTCAGGTCATTAAGGCACACATTCATATTAAGACAGAGTTTATCTGCCTGCTTCTGCAACCTGGCAGATGCAGGGATTTGGATAATGAATTCATGGGTAATGAGGACCCTGAACTAAACTTGGTCTCTCTGAGCAAGATGAAGCACTTGGGGTATAGCAATTAGGAGTTACCGCTGCTAATAAGAGAAGCAGAAGAGAGAGCAAGTTAATGAGAAATAAACAAGTCCTTCTGATGAAACGGAACTGCCACTGGAGCACATCCCAAGCCATCCTTTTATTTATTTATATTTTTATTTTATTTCTTTTGTGGAACTGGGGATGAAACCCAGGGGCATCCTACCTCCGAGCTATTCCCCTAGCCCTATTTTTTAAAATTCTTTATTTTGAAACAGGGTCTCACTAAGTTGCAGAGAGCTGAGGCTGGCCGCAAACATGCTATCCTCCTGTCTCAGCTTCCCCAGTACTGGAATTACAAGCGTGCACCACCACGCCCGGCCCGATTAATCTTTTTAATCCACAGATGCCCACGGAGTTGTCTTGGTTCCTTGACACATGGTCCTGAGCACTTGGAACTCATCATGGAACAAAACAGACTAGGGTCTGGGTCTCAAGGCCCTTATATTCTAGTGGGGAGAAATCCAGAGTAAAGAAATAGATTACTTCAGAATTAACCAATAAATAGACCCAGAATAAATGAATAAATAGACTCAGCATAAACAAATAAATAGACAACTTCAGTTGGGGGTAGATCCCATAAAATAACCCTGGAGAGAGAATGATTGGGGGTGGGTGCAGTGGGTGGTGCAGGAACACCTCAAGAGATGGGGGGCAGGCAGGGAAGGACTCTCCGGGAAGGTGACATGAGTGACCCGAGGAAGCCATTCTGGGGAAGATCTGAGAGGAGAGCCTTCCAAGTAGGGGGAACCCAGTACCAAGGCCCGGAGCAAGGATAACACCTAGTGTGCTTTCAGAACCAAGGCCAGTGCAAGGCGACTGGAGCAGCCTACGAGAGGAAAACAGGGTACCATCCACAGAGGAGCAGGCCCAGCTCACAGAGCGCCTGATGGGCCAGGGATGGAGACCGGAAAGGAGTGCGGCCCAGGCTTCTGGAGGCTTTCAGTGCAGGAGAAACACCCTGACTTAGAGTTTCCAAGCCTCTTACTGGATGCTAGGGGCTTACAGAGGAGCAGGAGTAGAGGTGCAGCCGAGAGGAATCGCCGAAAGGGACCTTGAGCCCGTGAAGGAGCCACGGAAGAGGGGGATGGAGTCACAATCGCACCAGAGTGTAGCTGCATCCACCAGAGAGAGATGCCCAGTCTCGAGGGCATCCTGCTTCCATAGAGCCACGTATGGGGGTCTGGAGAGGAGCTGTCGGTGTCACGCTCCTTCTCTGCACGCAATTAACAGTCCTGCTTTAATCCAAGGAGCCTGGTATGGAGTGCTTTGCTTAATTAGCCCTTTGGGTGGGTGGGAGGTTTGGGGTAAAATGTTTCCCTTGGTCCTTAGTTATTTGATTAATTGAGGGTCCAACTGAAACACTAACCTAGGATAGAGTCCAAGGTCTGGTGAGTCCCAGGAAACAGAGCCAAGAGCCCAGCCCAGCCTGGTCTAGATGGCAGAGCTCACTTTAGTTCACATTTATGGCCGGGCACCCAACACAGAACCTGGAACTCCATAGGCATGGATGTAGGGTGAACCAATGAGACAGGATAATCACGGGTTTGGGGGAATAATCACAGGTTTGGGGTACCCGCCAAGCAGGGCCACAGAGAGAAAGAGAGAAGAGGACCTGGAAATTATTTGATTTTTGACATTTACCAAAAAAGCATTGAAATGCTGTGGGGGAAAAAAATCAGAAGTATGTAGATCTTCCTTATTTAATAGTGCAGTATTATTCTTTTTTCTTTTTTATAGTACTAGGGATTGAATCCAGGGGCATTCTACCTCCAAGCCACATCCTAGTCCTGTTTTATTTTTTTATTTTGAGGGCTGGGGATGTAGCTCCGTGGTAGAGCACTTGCCTAGCATGGATAAGGCCCTGGATACAATCCCTACTACTGGGGGAAAAAGTATACATATATATATGCATATGTTTTAAACAGGGTCTCACTAAGTTGCTGAGGATCTTGTTAAGTTGCTGAGGCTGGCCTAGAACCTATGATCCTCCTGTCTCAGTCTCCCAGGGACTGGGATTAGTGGTGTATGTCACTATACCCCGGTCAATATTATTTTAATATTGGAAATCAATGAAGGTGGGGTGTTTATCATGGTCGCTTACTCACTTAGAGTCCCACTAAGTTTTCTTAATCCTGCCTAAGTAGTCATTAAAAGGAGTGGAGAACTAGTCGCCTTTGACTAGAACTGTGGCCGTGGCTTGGGGGGAGGGAGTCTGGAGAACAGGGATACAGGAGAGCAGTGGCCCCTGCAACTCAGTTGCTTGTACGCAGTGACATCTCTCTTCCAGAGGGATGTCTCTCTTCTGGAAAAACTGGACTTACATGGCTGAGTTTCAACTGGGCTCTTGTTTAAAAAAAAAAAAAGTAAAAAGCACATTCCTGGATCCTCTCCACAATGCGTGGAATTGGCATCTCTGGGAACCTGTGCTTTTTAATAGTTACCTCCAGGATGCTGATGCACCCGGGTCTGACAGCCTTGCTCTGAGCTCAAGAAGGCAGTCCAACTTCTGTAGCCTGATGCAGCCACAAAAGTGTCATCTCTCCAGTGCAAGACTGGGCCTCTGTGAGCATCTGAGACCACGGCTGGACAACCACTGGGTGGTTTTGGAGGCCTTGGGGGTGGAGGCCATCTGAGACTTGCGCTATGATTTGAGAGTGTTCTCCAAAGTTTATGTGAAGGAAACTTAAGCCCCAGTGAAACAGTACTGCGAGATGGGGCCTTTAGGAGGTGACTTCTGAGGCGTTGTCAAGGCCTGAGCCCCTTGACTTGGACTACCCATTCTCGAGAACAGTAAGAAAAAAACCTCTGTTCTTTATAAGGTACCCAGTCTCAGGTATTCTGTTACAACAGCACAAAACAGACTAAGACAACATGTTCCAGATCTGCCAGTGAGTGAGCACCACAGCCAGGGGTGAGTCCTGAGTGCCTGTCCTGATGTGAGGGCAAGGCTGGCCCGTCCCCTGGACTGAGCTGGGTTCGGGTTCACAGGCACCAACAGGCTTGGACATTGTCCCCACACTAGCTGCTCATGCAGTGATAGAGACACATCGGCAACCTCAGGGGACGTTCTTCATGCAGCTTTTAACCAGGGCTCCTTATCAGAACCATCCTGAAGGTCCCATGTAAATGGCACGATGATAACATAGCATGGAAGGCTTAACATTCAAAATAATATTTTAAATCCTCATTTGGCACTTTCTTCATTTAAAAAAAAATCCAGAAGAGGTTTTGTGTGTGTGTGTGTGTGTGTGTGAAGAGGGGAAAGGGGTACTGGGGATTGAACCTAGGCACCTTATACCGCTGAGCTACATCTTCAACTCTTTTTATTTGGAGACAGGGTCTTTCTAAGTTGCCCAGGCTGGCCTCAAACTTGCCATCCTCCTGCCTCAGCCTCCCGAGTGGCTGGGATTACAGGTCTGCACCAGGCCTGGCCTTGTTTTGTTTTAAGTAGTATCTCTTAATTCCTCAGAGATCCGGGCTTAGATTTCTGCCCCCGCTGCAAGTTCTGTAAACATGTACACAATCAAACCCACAAAACCAGAGCCCATGTTCTACTGTGTGTACAAAGAGCCACACTTTTTTTTTTTTTTGACATTCGGTATATTCTGACTGTGCTCCATCAAGACAGAGAAGAGAGGCTTTCAGATCTGCTCTGGACTGCTCATTTCAACCTTGGCTGGTCAGCTCTGCCCAGCCGCTAACAGATTTGCTCGTGAGCAAATCCATTCCGGGCCCTGACATTTATCTGGCGTCTTTTACTCACTTCTATTCATTAGCATGGGTGGTTGCCACAGCAACCATTAACTGCACCTGACATCCAGGAATAGTTCTGGCGTTTTGAGAAACACCACACTAGGGGTTAGTCCTGGGAGGTAGAGTGCCGGCCGGCCCTCCAGGCTGGACTCAGGCCCTGGGGCAGGAGAAGGAAGGTGGGGTCCCCTCCTCGGAGCTCCGGATCCCCCTTTCTCCCTGCCCACTGTGCCCCCAGAATCCTTTGGAGTTGTGATAACGTGGGGTGTGGCGGGGCTGTCTCTGAGCAGGGTGTGTCCAAGGAGAGGAGTACGTGTGTGTGTGTGTGTGTGTGTGTGTGTGTGTGTGTGTGTGTGTGTGTGTGTGACAAGGTGCGGGTAGAGTCATCAGAGGTGGGTGCAAGTGCATTCTGGGAAGGCAGAGGACGTAATGGCCTCCTGGCGCCTGTGTGAGTGTGTAGGATTCTGTGTGTGTGCTGAAGAATACTTTTATGGCTTCTAGGCCTTTGCATCTACCACTGTCTCCACCCAGACCTACCTCTCTCCTGGCCCTTCAGGGAGCATTTGTGCCCAAGCTTCCCTTAAGCACATCTGGTCACTTCTTTTCTAGATCTTAGGATTGTATGTGAAGATACCGTGTATGTTTACTGCCTTGTTTAGTTCCTAACTTCTTCACTAGAATACTCCACTCTGTCCCAAACATCTTACAAGGCCTGATAACAAGAAGGGGCCTCGTCACCGGGTGCGGTGGCGCACACCTATAATCCTTGTACTTGGGAGGCTGAGACAGGAGGATCGCAGGTTCCAGGCCAGCCTCGGCAATTTAGTGAAGCACCTCAGTGACTTAGTGAGATCCTGTTTCAAAGGAAAAATAAAATAGGGCTGGGGCTGTAGCTTGGAGTAGAATGCCCGTGGGTTCAATCCTCAGTCACACACACACACACACACACACACACACACACACACACACACACGTGCTTCCTAAGTATTCTCTGACTGTCTATCTGTCAGGCTCTCCTGTGTATACGCCTGAGGGAATCTTAGGAAAAGCGGCTCCCCGTTGGACAATGACAGGAATCTTTAATCTGGCCTATAATGTCCTTTGTGCTCTGGCTCCTGCCCATCTCCAAATACCTTCTCATCAAACCTCCCGGCACAGGCTTTGCTTTCCTCCGCTGCCTCAGGGCCTTTGCATGCACACTCTGCCTCGACATCCTTCCCCATCCACCTTCCGTTTAATTCCTACTTGTGCTTAAGATCTTGCCGTAAATATGTCCTCAGGCTGATACCATCTGATCACTTGTTCCCGCAGCATCCTGTGTTTTTCTTTCAGGAACTTATTATGAATAATTAATTGTGGATTTAATTATGCCTGTTTATTCCACTCTCCTCTGAATTCCAAGAGAGCAGCTCAGCCTTCGTCACTGCCATCTCTCCCGTGCCTGGCGCGTAGTAGGTTGTTAAATAAACAAGTGAACACGTGAATGGAGGGGTGAGTGGTGTTTCTTCCAAGTTTCATTTGCTGATATTTCTTCTCTACCCGGGGCTTTCTTTACTTCAGAGCCTTTCTGCGGCTGGGAACTCAGCTTGCCCCTCTCTCTCTCTCTCCCTCTCTCTCGGAGATGGCTTATTTTATTTTATTTATGTGTGGTGGTAGGATTGAACCTAGGGGCATTCTACCTCCAAGCTACACCCCCAGCCTTTTAATTTTTTTTTTTTAAGCAGATTCTCACTAAATTGCTGAGAGCCTCACTAAGTTGCGGAGGCTGACCTCAAGTCTGTGATCCTCCTGTCTCAGCCTCCCAAGTTCTGGGATTACACAAGTTCGCCACCAGGCCTGGCTAGGGATATGGCTTCTTTTGGGGATCTCTAAGCCCAGCATGCTAGAGACTCTGAGATTGCCTCTTTCCCCATGAGGAGGAGGCTCAGAGTCACCTCCCTGAGCTGATAGCCCAGCTACCTGTTACCTTGAGTCCCCACGAGGTGGCCAGCCTCCGTTTCTGGCCTGAGCCTCTAGCCTGGAGCCTCCAGTTACGTGTCACTAGCCAGGCTGGCTAGGTGGCAAAGGAGCAGGTGACAGCATGTTTCTCTGCGATAGTCAGGGGCCTGAGGTCACTGGAGAGGACGCCTGTTCCAGCCGTTGGAGGAGCACCCATCCTCCCTCCTGCTGGTCATGATACCCCCATCCATTGAGGGAATGGCTTCCCCCCAACTTCGGCCTGTGTGCTGGGGTGTGTTAGGGGTGGTGACCTCATTGTCAGCTTCAGAGGTGGGCATGTGGCTAGTCCTGGCCAATCAGAATTCCAAATTTGGCTGGTGGGTGGGCCCATGGCCTAGATCTGGCCAATTAGCACATTCCACCACCATGACCCGAGTGACTGGTTCGAGGATGGACGAGTGACCAAGCTGGCCCAGAGAAGATCCTTCTGGAACTATGAGTAGAATTGTGGAGAAAGAAAAGCGTTCTTCATTGCTAAGCTGCAGGGCTGGGGCTGCAGCTGCCACAGCCACCCGGGGAGAAGAAGATGAGCTCGGGGGTGAAATCAAGACAGAGAATAGAGCTGAAAGGTGGCCCTGGCCTAAATCTTAATAACATCCTTTGAGCTCCTGGGTCCAGTCATATCTGAATGAGGCAAACCTTTGGTTTTTCAGTTCCGTAAGCCAATAGTTCCCTGTGGCTTATTCTGCTACTTGAAATATTTCTTCTTCTCTTCCTCCTCCTCCTCCTCCTCCTCCTCCTCCTCCTTCTACTTATTTTTGTTGGTACTGGGGATAGAACCCAGGGGCATTCTACCTCTGAGCCACACCCCCAGCCCTATTTTTATTTTGAAACAGGGTCTCACTAAGTTGCTGAGACTGACCTCGAACCTGCAATTCTCCTGTCTCAGGCTCCCAACTACTGGGATTAGAGGTGCACACCACCACCCCTGGCGGATTCTCTCATTTGTAACCAGGACTCCTCACAAATACAGAATCACCATCTTGGAACAGCAGCACATTTATCAGGAGCCTTTTTTGTTTGTCTTTGCTTTCCTTGAGGTGCTGGGGAGTTGAACCTGGGGCCTTAGGCATGGCAGGTAAACACTCTAGCACAGAGCCACATCCCCAGCCACAGCACTTATCATTTTTTAGGCTCTCACCATGTCACAGTCTCCCAGCATTGCCCCAAGCTCCCCTGCAAAGCCAGGCCACCCTCCTCACTCCTCCCGGGCTTGGTTTCCAGGTCTGGGTAGCGAGGCTCATCCGTTCTTCCTCTCCCGCTTGCTGTGAGCAAGACAGCAGCTCACCAGCCCACGGTGCGGTGGTGCAGGGGACTCCTGAGCATCTTCCCCAGAAGCAGAGATCGCTGAGGCTTGAGCTCAGCGACACACTCCCAGCCCTCCTCCCCCCATCTCTGGGGTCTGGCGGCTGTGGGACTCAGGACTCAAGAGGAAGAGCTATGCATCGTGGAACAGAATGGCACTGAGGTCTGATTCCAAGGACGATCGGAACTGGGGCGGGAGGTTAAGCGGGGTAGTGACAGGATGCAGGGTGCATTTAAAACATGGCCCCTCTCCATCAGCAGATGAACGGGTCACAAAACCGGGGGACATACACACCATGGAATTTGGCTCAGCCACAAAGAGGAACAATATTATGTCACTTGCAGGAAGATGGACGGAACTTGAAAATATTATGCTAAGCGAGATTAACCAGTCTCAAAAAGTGAAGAGTTGTATGCTTTCTCTCATATGTGGAAGCTAGACAGAAATTGGGAAATAAGGGTAACCTCAGATAGACAAGCAGACACTCCAATTGAGCGACGGAGAGGGTTTGGGGGCGGGACGAGGGTGCTAGAGATGCAAAGAAGGGAACAGTCGAGATAATCCTATGGGAGTATACTAAACCAGCAATGCCAATCTCAAGGACACGCGTGAGGTAGGGACGGGAGGGAGGGACACAGAGGAGAATGGTCTGAGAGCACGTGTGCATGTATGTCCTATCACTCTGCATCTCAGTATGATGTAGCGTTATAATGCCCCAATAAAAGAAAAGAAAAAGAATAAAGTAAAACAACGGTCCCTCGGGTGCAGAATGGTCTGGGTGGTGGGAGGGAGGAGGAGGCAAGTGAGAAAGCTCGAGAAGCCAGGGGCGCGGGGCGTAGGGTGGAGGGAAAGGCAGTGGCAGCTGGGACGGAATGGGTGGCTCGGAGGTGAAGCCCTCGTGTTCCACTAAGACCCTGCAGTCAGCCTCGTGTCTGCAGGTTCTGCTTCTGTGGATTCAACCAAGTGCAGACTGAAAATATTAGAAAAATCTGTGTCTGTGCTGAACGCACGCAGAGACTGCTTTTTTTTTTTCCCCCTTGCACTGTTCCCTAAACAATACAGTGTGGCAACTATTTCTATAACATTTACACGGCACCAGGCATTATAAGTAATCTAGAGATAACTTAAAGGATGTGGGAGGACCGCGTAGGTTCTATGCAGATAGTACATGGTTTTATATAAGGGACTTGAGCATCTTTGGATTTTGCCTGTGGGGTTCTGGAACCCATTGTCTGAACCTCCTTAAAAACAAGGCTGATGAGACCTGTGTGTCAGGTGTGAGGTGGAGGTAAACAGAGGCACCAAGGACCTCTACGTTTTTGGGCCCTGTGACTGTGGAAAGTAATTGTGTCACAAGAGGAGATGGGGAAACTGCATACCATGCATGTATGGAAGGGAAATTGAGGCTGCGTTCACTTGGCAGGGAAGTAAAGTTATATTAGTACACACTTGGGCGTGTGGGCTGAGATCCGTTATTCATAAGAAACCCAAGCTAAGGAGACTCAGGTTCAAATCCCAGCTCTGCCACTCCCAGTGTGACATCGGCCATTCATCTTTCCTGAACTTCAGCTATCTGTGGACAAGGATACTTGTGCTGCTAATGGGTTTTATTGTTGCCATTCGTCTCTTTGAATAATCAGCTTAAAAATGTATAGAAGCTGGGTGTGGTGGTGCATGACTGAAATCCCAGTACTTGGGAGACTGAGACAGGAGGACTGTAGGTTTGAGGCCAGCCTCAGCAACTTAGCAACCTAGTGAGACCCCGTTTCCAAAATTAATTAATTAATTAGGGCTAGGGGTGTAGCTCAGATGTAGGATGCCCCTGGGTCCAATCCCCAGCACCAAAAAAATTATATATAAATATGAACATTAATATATATCATCTGTCAAGGTGCTGGGTACATACTAGGTGTGAAATAAATGTTAGCTTTATTCTTCTTGCTTTTCCGGGGAAAAGTAATGCTCCCATTCATGTATTGAAGCTTGTCAATACCGACCTGTGATGATGATGATGCCCTTGACTTGTTGACAGTGGCTGAGACCCATCTTCATTACCAAACACTTTACATATGCCCGAGGGCAGACTGAACCTGTGATCCCCCTGTCGCAGCTTCCCAAGGACTGAGGTTACAGGTGTGCACCTGAGACTGCATCCTGGGACGACCCTACCCCTTGTCAGCTGTGCCTCCTCGGGTTAGTTATTCCACCTCTCTGGGCCTGCCTTTCCTTAGCCGAAAGTGAATCTGGTGATGGCAACGTCAGATGGCTGCTATGAATATTAAGAGGCCAGTGTAAGGATGGAGGAGCATTCTTAGAAGACCCCCGATAGGGGAAGGGTTGGATTCATTGAGAGACACCCGTGCAGGGGCCTCTCGGGCCGCTATCACAGAGAGGATGCTCTGGCCGTATGAGTGACCAGGAAAACGTGTCCACGTCGGACGTTTGTTTTAAGAGTCGTGCAGCTCAACACGGAAGGGATCATCTGGCGTTTGTCAGGCAAAAGCTATCTGTGAGTGGATTAGAAGGCTGTGTGTGTGTGTGTGTGTGTGTGTGTGTGTGTGTGTGTGTGTGTGTGTCCCCAGGAGCCTCAGAGTTAAGCAGTGCACCACCTGATCAAGCACCTACAGACCACTTTGCAGACTGGGAGTTAAATTAGCAGATGTTGATTTAGATATAGACACGGTAACCAGGGATCTCCGCAGGGATGTTGGTGAGAGTCAGTACACGTGGGGAAAGACTGAGAGGCCTGCTTTCAAAACGCTGCCTGTGGGGAGGGACAACTTTTGTTTCCTGCATGCCAATTTTAAAAGTGGGTTATAAGTAGGAGACAGTTCCAAGAATGCGAAGTCCATATATGAAGGTATCACTACTGATCTCACTAACATGATGGGGACAGAGTGAGGGAAGCGGGGTAGGACGTGGGGGAAACGCACCAAGCGCAGAATGCACGTATGCTCACATCACTTTGAGTCTCGCTATGGGGTATAATCTTAAGGCACTAATAAATGTATTTATTTTGTGTGTGGTACTGGAGATTGAACCCAGGGGTGTTCTACCTCCAAGCTATACCCCAGCCCTATTATTATTATTATTGTTGTTGTTGTTATTATTTTTTTATTATTTTTGAAACAGGGTCTCATTAAGTTGCTGAGCATCTCACTAAGTGGCTGAGGCTGTCCATAGACCTGCAATCCTCCTGTCTCAGCCTCCCAAGTACTGAGATTACATGCATGCACCACCATGCCTGGTGAATGAAAGTATTTTAAAAAGTGGGTTGTAAGCGAATTTTACTTTCTTGGCTCCATTTTCTTGTATTTTTCAAATTTAAAAATCTTCTAAAAACAGAGGTAATGTATAAGCAAATGTTTTGCAAAGAACTGTCTGGCACAGGGTTTGTGTGTTCGAGGGAAAAAAAATGGCAACTATAGGGAAAGAAGAGAGAGTCAAGGGCACTGTGGTTTGAGAGGAGGCAGAGAGTCTCCCTCTTTCTCTTCCCTTCCTTTTTTTCTTGTATACTGGGGATTGAACCCAGAAATGTTCTAGCTCTGAGCTACACCCCATCGCTAAAAGAATGGCGGCCATGAAGCAGTTTCTACTGTGCACGAAGGTCCCCAGGCTTCCTCTGAGTGGCTAATGACATCATGGCCCTCAGAAGGTGCTGGCTGGGGTACGTCCCACTGGGGTGCCTGGACACAGGGGCCCCTCTTTCTCACCTAACAAAGGGATGTTGCTGCTGCTGTTTGAATTTCAATTCCAGCAGGGGAGTGGGGGTCATCCCCAGGCCCCGAGCTGGGGACAGGCATGGTTAGTTTTATACTGGGGGTCATTCCTGCTCCCCTAATTCCAGCCTGTCTGGATTCCAGTTTCAACACCACCATGGCACCAGTGGGAACCCTTGGCAAGTAACATAACGGCTAGGGCTCTGAGGCTTTAGCTTCCTCATCTGGAGAATGGGTATAACCATACTGCTTAACTCTTGGGGTTGGCGTGGGGATTGTGTAAGGTCAAATAGGTGAGGTGTGGAGCTTAGGGACATCCTTATTAGCTCTCAGCTAGGATTTGTATTAGCATTTTAGCATTAATATGATTTCCTTTCTTCCTTCCTTCCTTTCTCCCTCCTTCTCTTCCCTTCCTCATTTTTTTTTTTTTTTTTGTATACTGGGGATTGAACCCAGAAATGTTCTAACTCTGAGCTCCACCCCATCCCTATTTTATTTTATTTTTTGAAACAGGTCTTGCCAAGTGGCCGAGAGCCTAAGTTGCTAAGGCTGGCCTCCAACCTGTGATCCTCCTGCCTCAGCCTCCCACGGACTGAGATTACAGGTGTGTGCCGCCATGCCTGGCTCAGTAGTATTATTGCTACAATTCACAATCCTTTGTCCCAAATTCCAAAAAATATCAAAGTCCCTTGGAGTTGCTTTGGCAGTAACATCTGCCATGAACTGACTTGAGAGATGATTCCTGGCCTTTGTTTATCTCTCTTTTCTTGTTTAAGTTTTACTGCCGAGCAATTACTGCATTTGATCGCAAGGGGTCATCCCAGAGGTGTGAAATCATCCTTGGGACATGAACCCTGACGTCTTCCTGAAATCAAAACGTTCTAGTTCCCGAACTGCCTCTGAGCACAGGGCTGCGGCCCTCCGCTCCACTGCCTATAGCAGCCACCTGCTCCAGTCTTTATTCCTCCCTCTATACACTTCTATCACCTAGTTTACTCTTTATCTTACATTTCTCTTGAAGTCCACTCAGTTTCTTTTTTCCTTGAAATTTATTTGTCAACAGAAACTTTATAACTCAACCGTAAATGGAAAGCGAGTACCTCTGGCCATAAATAGAAGGCCACTGTAAAAATAAACACAATGAAAACAAAATGATGTTATTAAATTCCAGCTCGCTGCCGTGAATTGAAAAGGAAATAGCTTTCTCACTGTGTGGTGAGATGTGATTTAATGCCACGTCCCGATGCCACCTATCAGCGATGGTGGGTGCTACCTGCGGCCCGGGAGCCTCCTACTGCTGAGCCTGCCTGGCAGAAGCAAGGGGCTAGTGAGCCCCCACACCCCTTCCATCGGAGCAGGGGGTGTGGACTTTCCATGCCTTGAGTAGTAGTATTAGAAGCTGCCCTTCATGTGACTAGAGCAATCAGATTATGTCCAAAGCCCCTCTGCTCCCACCTGTAACAGGAATTTGCTTCCTGAGCATGGACTGGTGTTTCTGTGAGACTTACCCTAGAAGGTGCCATAGTATACCAAAGTACGTGGTTCTGACAGGCAGAGAGGCCTCAGAAGCTAGCTGCCAAGCAGGAATCTGGTGTTTGTTTAAGAAAAAAAAAAAAAAAAGGAATGCTAAGTACTTACTAGGTGCTAAGTGGCTCTAGGGATCAGGGGACATTAATGAACAAAACCCTTATGGATCCATGAGAGAATGGAAAGGAACGAACCCATCGCTGCACGAGACAGGTGCCATGCGGGAAAGCCAGCAACAGCAGGTGAGCCAGGCCTCTTAGAGAGAGGGCATCTGAGCATTGGGGCACCAACAAGAGCAAAGGCTCAGAGGCAGGAATGCCCGCCTCCACGAGCCCTCCCTCAGGGCTGTGCTTTTCAAGCTTCAGGGGGTGGCGAGTCCCTGGAGGGCTGGTTAAACCACAGATTCCTAAGCCAGGCATGGTGGGGAACATATTTGGGAGGCAGAGGATCGCAGGTTTGCAGCCAGCTTCAGCAACTTAGTGAGGCCCTCTGCAACTTAGTGAGATCCTGTTTCAAAATAAAACAATAAAATAGGGCTAGGAGTATAGCTCAGAGGCAGAATGCCCCTGGATTCAATCCCTAGTATCTTGTATGCATGCACGCACACACACAAACAAAACAAAACAAACAAACAAAAGCAGAGATTCCTAGGCTACATCTACAGAGATTCTGATTCTGCAGTTAGTTTCCTTCTGTCTCTCTCTCTCTCTCTCTCTCTCTCTCTCTCTCTCTCTCTCTCTCACTGGAGATTGAAGCATTCTACCTCCAAGCTATACCCCTAGCCCTATTTTTCATTCTTTATTTTGAAACAGGGTCTCACTAAGTTGCAGATAACCTCACAAAGTAGCTGAGGCTGGTCACGAACCTGTGATCCTCCTGTCTCAGCCTCCCAAGTACTAGGATTACAGGCATGCGCCACCACGCCCCAAGTCCTTTGCATTCTTCTCTCTATTTCACTGGTCGGGACAGACAGCTCAGGGAAGTCAAGTTATCTAAAGTTCACCAGGTGGACTGGAATGCCGACCAAGTTCTGTTGGAACTATGCTCTTCCTGTGGCATTGGAACCAGGTCTGTTTCTGCTCCACTGGGGCCACCCTGCCAGGACGGTGGAGGATGCCAGGCAAATGGGACAGGGCTGAGTCACTCACGCCCAGGAGTCAAGGGCATGGCTGGCCAGGATGCCGGGCGCTCTAGCTGGGGCCGCGGAATAGTTGCGGTGGTGTCTCTGGAGCACCTCAGCTGGGGCTGCTCTGCAGATTGCCGGGGAGTGCGCCCAGAGCACAGGGAAGCCACAGATCACAGATGATCAATTGGGTGGCGCCCCAGGGAGAAACACGGCTCCCATGCCAGGCCGGCTCTGCGGGGCACGCAGAGAAGCAGGCCATGACCTTCCCGCAGGAGCTTGGTCTCTCTGGGGACTGAGAGCACAGACCCGCCAAGAGAGCAGCCAGCAACTCTCCCAGAGGGCTGGGCCTTTGGGCAGGGCTGGAAAGCGGGGCTGAGTCTGGGCAGGTCTCGGGCTGGCACAGCCCGCGCCACTAGGGGGAGCTCTTGCCAGGGAAGTGAATGGAGAAAGGAAGGCTGTTCTGCAAGATGGATAAGGGCCAGAGGCTCCTGACCTCACCTCTGTGAAGGAGACTTCAAAGTCATTGCTGTCGCCCCTGTGACCTCGGGCAAGTTACTTCCACTCTCTGAACTCACTTTCTTCCTCTGCAACAGAGAGATAATAGTACAAACCTCCCAGTTTGCTGCAGGCTTAGATGAGACAAGGCCCAAGAAGCACATGAGTGGGCTGCCCCAGCCCGCACGGTATAGATATATATGTCCCTGTGTTCCCACCGACTCCCCGGCAGACATGTGGCAGCTTCGTTCTGGAACCTGCCGGATTTTCCAAGGACTCTCGCCTCCTCCTCCCCTTCCTCCTCCACCCCTGCCCACTCTCCCTCTTCTCTTGGGCCTTCCGGGGAGACCCACGCAACCAGGCAATGGGAGGGTGGAGAACAGGAGTTGGGAAAACCTGGCACGTTGTACATGCTCGGTAAACGTTATCAGTGAAGATGGTGACGAGGCTGGGGACCAGAGCAGGGAGAAGTGGGGTGGAGGATTATTCTGACCACCGAGGAGAAGCACTTCAGGAGTCCAAACATCCCTTCCTTGGACCGGGAGTAGACTTTATTCCCCCAAACAGTCTGGGCGCGATGCAGAGATGGGTAAATCTCGGTGAAAGATAAAAAGCAGACCAGCAGCATGCCAACGTGGCCTGGCCCCTGGGGATCGTGCGATGTATACTTGTTGGATTAACAGATTTCCAAAAATAATTCCGAGAGGCACTGAGAAGGGGCTGGGGATGCTGATATTAGGGAGGTGGTGGCTCCTGCCAGAGACACGTCCTTTGGGATGTCAGGTGGAAAGGCCACCCTTGCACCCCAGGGACACAGAGGTATCCCCGAGAATCTCAGAGGAGAATAAAAATATCCTGCATAGACCGGCAGCTTCCTATGCAGTGGCCCCAGGGACTCACAACCCGGCAAACTTGGGGACTCGGGTTTTTCAATCACCTTGAGCTCAGAGCCCCCAGCTCCTGTTCTCCACCCTCTGTCACATACCTGGGTTTCCTGATTGCGTGGGTCTCCCCGGAAGGCACGCGGCCGAGGGGGTGGGCAGGGTGGAGGACGAAGGGGAGGAGGAGGCGAGAGTCCTCGGTGGATTCGCCAGGTTTCAGAAGGAAGCTGCCACATGTCTGCCGGGGAGTCGGTGGGAACACAGGGACATATATATCTATACCGTGCGGGCTGGGGCAGCCCACACACACGCAGAGCATTTCGATGGCTAATAAGTCTCGGAGGAAAGAACTGGGCTCTGGCTCAGACACGCTGGGGACAGCACAGCGAGGGGACTGCTATCACGATGCATCCGTGAGGACAGGGCTTCCTACCCTTCACGTGATGGTGGCCTGGGGTGACAGATCAGGGCCAGAGCCCTTAGAGGACAGGCTTGGATCTCCAGTCACCCACGGCCACCAAGATGCACCGAGGGGGGAGGGGACCCAGACTCCTGCATCTGGACTAGCTTCATGGGGTCCATGTTTAGAAGGGTCTCACGCTCACTTCTCATCTGAAATTCTTAGTCTATTTTCCTTCTGCACTGAACCCCATCAAAGTACCATTATACCTCAGCATACACAAGGGGTTGGTTCCAGAAACCTCTTGGATATCCAAACCCATGGATGCTCAAGTCCCTTACATAAAAGGGCATCGTTTTTGCATATACTATGCATATATGCATCTACACATATGCATATATGTGTACACATAGTATTTACATATGCATACACATACATAGCATATGCATAGTATTTGCATATAATGGATGCTGAAGTTCCTTATCTAAAGGGCATAGTGTTTGCATATACTATACATATATGTATGTATACATGCATATATACATAGTATTTGCATATACATACGTCCTCTTTTATACTTTTGAAATTTGCCATTTTCTTGTTTGTTGTGGCACTGGGAATCGAACTCAGGTGCTCCCCCATGCTAGGCAAGTGCTCTACCACTGAGCTGCATCGCTAGCCTTTTTAATTTTATTTTAAGAAAGGGTTTTTTGATATAGCTGGGCTGGCCTCAAACCTGCAATCCTCCTGCCTCAGCCTTCCAAGTAGCTGGGATTACAGGCGTGCATTCCCACATCCAGCTCTGAAGAAACTCGTTGGATAGCCTGGACTGCAGAGCAGAGTGACTGAATTCAGTCCCAACATTGCTACTTCTAGCTGTGTGACCTGGGGCAAGTTGCTCTAGCTTTCTGAGTTGTTTTTTTTTTCCTCTGTAAATTGGAGGCAATAGGACTTACTTCAGACAGTCACTGTGAGCAATAAAGCTCATATATGCAAAGATCTCAGAAAAATAAATGTGTTTCGTGAATATATTTTAGCCTCTATTTGAAAAAAATAGACAAATAGTTATACATACCACGATTGCTATTTTTCTATGCTTACTAGATGACAGAGCATACTTTGACTTAATCCTCACAACAGCATCATAAGATACTTATCATCACCCATTTTTTTTTTAAGAGACGATTAAATAGCCAGGCATGGTGGCGCACACTTGTAATCCCAGCACTTGGGAAGCTGAAACAGGAGGATTGCAGGTTCATGGCCAGCCTCAGCTACTTAGTGAGGCCATCTGCAACTTAGTGAGACCTTGTTTCCAAATAAAAGAATAAAATAGGTCTGGGGATATAGCTCAGAGGTGGAATGATCATGGGTTCTATCCCCAGTACCACAAAAACAAAACAAAACAAAAACCCCCCAAACAGAGAGAGATGATTAAATAGACACAGAGTGGGTAAGTAACTTGTGCAAGGAAGCACAGCAAAGGCATGACGGAGCCGGGCTTGGAACCTCAGAAGTCCAGCTTTGGATTTTGCGATGTATCTAAGTGCTGAGATGCACTTCTCTTTGTTATGCAGTCCATCAAATCAGGACCATCCTAGAGGAGCTGTCTAGCCGGCCATGTTCACCTTCAGATCTATGCTACACCTGCAGCCTCCCAGCCGGGATTCAGGGCTCCCTGTACATTTCTGTCCTGCAAAGTCCCGCCCAGCCCCGCAGGAATGTTCGGCTTTGCAGCTCCTTCTTGTTGACGCTGGCTTCCCTACTGAGAGCTGAGTGACAAGGCTGACCTCAGCCTTGTTCCAAATCAACCCCCACAGGGGTCAGGTCCAGGACGGACGTGATGACTGATGAAGGCCAGCTCGCTGGCTTGGGGACGACCGTCCTGCCTCTCTCCAGCTTCCTCACTCGCCACGGCTTTGTTTCATTATCACGTATTTTAACGCACTGAGATTGTGCCTGGCACCTTTCAGCGGCGCGGTACATATATAGTAACTCATAGTACTCCATGGGACACTAGCACTGTCCCCACATTATAGCTGGGGAAACTGAGGCTGGGCGTCCATCTGTGGAGCTTTTGCTCTTGATTTTGGCCCTTGCTGTGGCTGATAAGAGGCCAGCTGAGCGCCCTGTGGCTGGCTGCCTGCTTCCTGACTCAAGGGAAATGCCTTCTGGCCAGGAAGCAGGACCTGGTGGGGCTCCTAGCATTTGCTCCCCGCAGGGACAAGCTTGGAGACATTCTGCGAGAACGTCTGCCTCCCTCTGACCCCTCGACGTCCTCAGGAAAACCCTCTCCTGAGCTGGTCTGTGTGGACTGACGAGGGGCTCAGGACATACGCGGGGGACCCCGGAAGCCTCCTGCTTTGTGGGTGCTCCTTCTCAGGGAGGAGAATCTGGGGTGAGATTCTAAGGAATGCATTTTGTGCCAGACTGCCCAGGTTCCGGTCCCAGTGCCATTGTCTCCTAGCTGTGTAATCTTGGGCAAATCACTTAATTTCCCTGTGCCTTAGTTTTCCCCACCTGTAAAATGGGCACAACAGTGACACCTATCTTGTTGGGTATTCGGGAAGATTAAAGGAGGTAATCAATGGTAGGTGATTAAAATGGTGCCAGGCGCAGGGTATACACTGTCCAAGTCATAGTGACTTTCTTTTTTTTATTTTCAAGTATATTTTTATTGGTGCATGGTAATTATATATACAGACACATATGCACACACATCCAGATCTGCTCTGGATTCCACTCATTGCCCTGCTTCCTTCCCGCACCTGTAAGACCGGCATAAATGGACACGACATCACTTGAACTGTCTCCTTCCTCAGCCCTCTCTTGTCTCCCTCCCCATCTCCTTCCACTCTTGCACTGGTCTCTCTCCTTACTTAGCCGAAGTCTTTTCTGTTTCTTATTTTCGCCCCAGCTCCCACATCCCAGAGAAAGCATACGACCCTTGACTTTCTGGGACACTGGCTGACTTCACTTAGCACGAAATCCTCTCAAGTTCCTTCCATTTTCCTACAGGTGACATAATTCTGTTCTTCTCCACAGCGACTTTCATTGGTGGGTCTTCCCACTCAGCTGGCTTCTCCACACCTTTCCTCCACATTGCAAATGTCCAATTTGTCAAGCACTGCTGTCAACTCAGTCTGCAAAATGTGCCCCTCTTTGGAAACTTCTCCCACTTACACAGGTCCAAGCCACCAGCATCTCTTACCTGGATGGCTCCAGTGGCCTTTGTGTGTGATCGCCCTGCCTCTCTCTCTCTCTCTCTGGTAATGGGGATTGAACCCAGGAGCATTCTACCTCTGAGCTATACTCCTAGCCTTTTTTTATGTTTTACTTTTTGCAACAGGGTCTTGCTAAATTACTGAGGCTGGCCTCAAAAACTGCAATCCTCCCGTCTCAGCCTCCCAAGCACTGCTTCCCTTCTTGCTCAATTCTTTTCCTTAGTGATATTTTATGATGAAAACCCTGTCATGTGACTCCTTTGCAAAGGCCTCCAGCAGCTCCCGGTGGTGTTGAGAATTACATCTCAAGTCACTCATCTCCTAGCACTGTGCCCCTTGGTTGCTCAGCTGCAGCCAGGCCAGCAGCAAACACACCAAGCTCTTCACTGCCCCAGGGCCCTGGTATGTGCTCTTCCCTCTGCCTGGAATATATCTTCTCCATATTCTCCCGCAGCGGCCTTACCTTTCCACCGAGGTCTCAGCTCAAATGTCACCTCCTCAGAGAGGCCCTCTCCACCATCCCACTGCCGGATATGATCTGATTTACTCCTCGAGAGGACGATTCTTGCAGCTTGGCAGAGAAATCATTACTGACACAGCATGTTCCTACACTATTTCTTCCCGAGTCCCACCAGGCCCCGGGCACCCCTGCGTGAACGTACGCGAATTGTAATTTAGCCGTTCACTCACCAGGCGTCGTGCTAGGAACTGTGTGCAAAACCAAGACAAATGAGTCACACGGCGGCCCGCCAGGAGGTCGCCACCCGAGCCGCAGGCTTATCTGAGATACGCTCATGCTAAAAGCATTTGATGAACCATAGCTTTCTGCAAAGAGTAAAATTTCTCTCCCAATTGTCAGGTGGTCTTCTGGGTTAGAGCCCTGGCTGTAACGCTGGCTGTGCAGACCTGGGGGAAGTTGCTTAACCTTTCTGAGCCTCCTTTATCTCATAGCCCAGCCATGGGGAGCCAAAGACACAGAGTAAGGGGGCGCACTTAGTACGTACTAGGTTAACGAGTGTCTCTTGATTTCTGCCCTCCTTTCCTCCCCATTTACTCATCAGCCTTTTTTTCTTTGCCAACATGCTCGCCCCAGCTTTGCACACATCAGAGAGCCACAGAGCCAGGATTAAGTGCTCTTGACTACTGCGTCATCAGCTGTGTGACCTCAGGCAGGGTGCTGGACACCTCTGAGCCTTTAGTTTCCACATCTGGAAAGGGAGACTAACAATCCATAGGGCTGTCATGAAATCTCAAATAAGCTAATCCAGGAAACATGATTAGACAGCCAGTGGTGCATAATAAATGCTTAAGAGCCAGGCTCTTTGACCCCTGGCCATACTAATCAATGAAGTGCTTTTCCTGGGCGCCTTCAATGGACAAACAGACGAGGCCACAGCTGGTAGAATAGCACAGGCTATCCGCCTTCTCAAGGATGGAAAGGGGAAATGGGGTGCCCGCCCCACCCCACTGGCTGCGTGCACTGGAAGAGCCGCACCTAGGCCATGAAGCCCTGGGGGCGATCTGGCCACTTCCTCCCACCCCTCCCAACCGTGGCCATCCTCCTTTCCTGGCTTCCTCCTGGGTCCTGGACTCATCTCTTCATTCAAGCAGTGGTTTTGGAGTGTCCTAAAGCCCACGGCGGCCAAGTGGTCCTTGTCTTTGGGGGTCAGTTTTAGAACCCCCTCCCCCATTTACCCCATACTCCTTCTGCACGGGAAACTACAGTTCAGTCGCTTGCTTTCTGCTTCCTGCTTCCAAAACTGCCCTTCCCTCATTTTCTTGCTCACATCCCTGCTTCATTAGTCAGAGGGGAGAGAAGGAAACCCAGGAGGAAGGACAGGACCCTCACGCTGCCGAGTGGCTGGATATGAGCCCCAGACAAATGCAAAGCAGCGCTAAGGGCAGTGATGCCAAGGGAAGCCGGAGGTGCGACGAGTCCCATCAACGCGTGAAGAGCTGGGCACAGCTGGATGGATGACACCAGGGACGGCCACCGTGGAATGCTTGTCAGCTGCTTACATCAAGAGCTCATGCAACCAGCCCTGGCAGAGGACCAGCCAGTGGCCGTGGGTTGAGAGGAGGTCAAGGTAAGCTCTCTTCTGCATCCTTTGCTTTTTTTTGGGGGGGGGTACTGGAGATTGAGCCCAGGGGCATTCTACCTCTGAGCTACACCCCTAGCCCTTTTTATTTTTATTTCGAAACAGGAACTTACTAGGTTGCTGAGAGTCTCACTAAGTTGCTGAGGCTGGCCTTGAACCTGTGATCCTCCTGTCTCAGCCTCCCAAGTACTAGGATTATAGGCATGTGCCATCAGGCCTGGCTGCCTTTTACTCTTAGTTTTTTAAGATCTGTTTTATATTTCGGAGCAGTTTTAGGTAAACAGCAAAATTGAGCAGAGATTTCCCATAATCCCCCCATCCCACACACGTGCAGCCTCCCCTAGGCTCAGCGCCTCCACCCCAGTGGTACCTCCGTTATGACGACGGATTCAAGTTGATGCATTAGTGTCACCCAGAGCCCAGAGTTTGCATTAGGGGTCCATCCCTTTGCTTGTGGTTCAAATCTGACAGTTCAGCCTCTGAGAGCCACAGGCCCTGAATTCTCCAAAGAGGATGTGCATGGAGATCATTGAAGGAAAGCAACTAACTCACTGACCAATGAGTTTGTGCAACAAACACCAGCTGAGCATCTTGTATTTGCCAGGCACTGTTTGCCCTCGTCACTGGCTCCTAGAGGCAATGACGTTGGAGCAAAAGTCAAGAGAAATCAGTCTATGCAGTTAGAAGTCAGATTAGCCTGCTCCCAGGATGGGCAGAGACCAGGATGGGCAGAGACAGGTGAGGAGCTTCCGGGGGGCATCTCAGGTGTTCTCCTTCACCTGCGAGCTGGTAAGACAGGTGCGTGAAATTTCATTGAGCTGTATGATTCTGATGTGCACATTTCTCTAAATGCATACTACCCTTACAATAAATCTAAATTTTTTTAAAAGCTCCAAAGTGCTAAGAAGATGGTGATACCCTTTCCCATGTGTAATTAAAAAAAAAAAGACCCACTCTCCTTAAAATATGTATAAGAAAGTAAAAAAATCCAAAAAAATTTCCCCTTGATGATTACTTTGATTTTTTTTGTTTTTAAAAAGTCAAGTCTCATTTTTAAAGCGGCTTTTCCCCACTCCCTCTCTCTCCACTCCCCTGACACATGTTTTTGCCCAATCTTGCTGGTAAATAAAGCCCACAAGGTTCGGGTCTTTTCTGGAATTGCAATTCTAATGAAGGAAAACAGCTATTCCACAAGCAAACAGATACAGAAATAATTTGATGGCAGATAGCAGTCCACAGGAGGGAAACAAAGAGTGGACACAGAGCTGATGGAGGGAGGAAGGGGAGGGCTCTCCAAAAAGGCGACATTGAACTAGAGTCTTCAACTGTGCTGACGGGACTCCCTGGAGAAGAGCTTTCTCGGTTGTGGGCGTGCATGCCTTGGGGACCTGAGAGCTCCCCGGAGGATGAAGGACAGGTTGGTGGAGCTGGAGTAGAGGCGGGAAGGGAAGTGGTAGGAATGGAGCTAGACTGGTGAACAAGGGGGCAGAGCAATGGCTTCAACCCTGGCTGAGACTCCAATCACCTGGGGAGCTTTTCAAAAGGACTGGTGTCTGGAACCCTTTGTGGTGGGATGGTGTGTGTGTGTGTGTGCGTGTGTGTGTGTGTGTGTGTGTGTGTGTGTGTGTGTTGTTTTGTGTGGGACTGAGGAAGGAATCCAGGGTACCTCTGAGCTACACCCCCAGTCCCATTTTATTTTATTTTTTTTAAACTTTGAAACAGGATCTCCCTAAGTTGCTGAGGGTCTCTCTAAATTGCTGAGTCTGGTTTCAAATCTGCTAGCCTCCTGTCTCAGCCTCCCAAATACTAGGATTACAGGAGTGTACCACTGCACCTGGTTCATCAGTGTGTTTTAAAACTTCCCAGGGGGTTAAATGTGCAGCCAGAATGGAGGACCAATGCTGTGGAGCTCAGAAGCCTAGAGTTTTAAAAAAAAGTTTGCTTATCCTGGCGGGGTGCAGTGATGCATGCTTGTAATCCCTGTACTCGAGAGGCTGAGACAGGAGGATCGAAGGTTCAAGGCCAGTGTGCAGTTACTTAACAAGATCCTGTTGCAAAATAAAAAGGCTTGGGGGTGTAGTGCAAAGGTAGAGCGCCCTTGGGTTCAATCCCCAGTTCCCCCAGCCCCTCAGAAGTTTATGTCATCCATCTTCAGAGGTTTTCCTGAAGATGCAGAGTCTGATTGGGTAGGCTGGATCGATTCAGTAGCTGCATCTCTCATGAGCTTCCAGGGAATGCTGATGCTCCTGGTCCAAGGACCACACTTTGAGTAACAAGGTTTTTTGGCTGCGATAAGGAGGCTTATTTTTACAGACCCAGGAGAAGCCACTGGAGAATATTAAGCAGAAGGCTAGCATGACCTTACGGGTGTTTCCAAAAGATTACTGAGGCCACAGTGTGAAAAATGGACTGGAGGGAGAGAAGAGTGGAAGCCAGAAGATAAGTGGTGAGGAATAAAAAGGGAAGCCTGGTAACTTCTCCTGCTTTTATGTAGCCCGAGGCTGTAGGGGTTCTGGGTGGGGGGTGAGACGGAGAGAGATTAGAAATGTACACTGTTTGATGCTTTGATCTCGACCCCCTACCAATGTCATCTCAGGAGAAACTCAGAACAATCCCATGAGGAATAACTCACCCAGATCATGATCAGAAAACCCAGATCTACCTCCCAACCACAGAAATCTCTGGCTGCAGAAAGGAGGTGCAGACATGGGGGAGTACAGATGACCAGCAGAATATACAGTTGTTAACTATGAGAAAATAAGCATGATGACCTCAACTCTTTTATTGCCAACTAGTCGTACTCTCTTGGGCAAGACTCCAAGCTGTAGGCCAAGAGGAATGAATGAAGTACGGTTTCCATTTGGAGGTCTCATACTGCCAGATGGATAATAATTCCCCCAGTCTCATTCCCTGCTTTGGATGGTACTTTCAAAGCAATCCCTGTAGCCCTGAGGAAAAAGAGTCATGAGTCAGAAAAGCAGAGGAAACGGTCCTCAGAGGATGAGAGTGTCCCGCTGCTGGACAGGTTGCACATTCTCTGGGACCGTTTTGGACAGCAAGACATCACTCTCCTCCCTACTCTGCACAGAGAGGGTTGTTCTCTTGGGTCACAGTGCCTCTGATCATTGGCTAAATTCCAGTGTTAATTTCTCAACCTTTAGACGAATTAGATTCCAACTTGTCTGGGGACTCATCAATCTAGGAAACAGAGAAGAGTGAATGCTTTTTTTTTTTTTTTTTTCCAAGACAAAATGACCCAGTGCTATTCCAATTTGTGTGTTGGATCCCTTTTTAGTGTTAAAGGGATATTCGTGGATCCCCACATAATTGAGTCCTTGTTCTTTTTCTATCATTAAGAGAGTGAAGGTACCAAGTTCTGAAGCTACTGGTCTTGCCAGAAGGCATATTTTAGTTGGCTCTTGCAGCATTTTGGGAAGACTGACAATCATAGCCAACATCTATAAACTGTAGGAGTTGGTAGAGGACCCTGCGATACGATACTGGGCCCCCATTACTGTAACAGGCCATGTGATTTCCTGATCGCCATAGTTCTTCCCCAGCCCCCTCTCTCACAGGTGACCCTCCTCCATACTGCAGGCACAGGATGCCAGGACTTTGCACACAGGCTCAGAAGCTCATTTTGCCCCTTGAAGTTCATGGTCCCCAAGTTGGGGACCAAAGAACAACTCTTTATCTGGGATTTAAAGGCAGTATGGAAGCAGTTCAGATCAAAAGGCCTCAGTCACAGCTCCAAAGAAGACTCTTCAAAGTGAGAAATAAACATAGAATTGGTCACAGCCTTCCAGTTGGAGTCCTTCTTTGATACAAACGGTCTCTGGTTCTCAAAGTAGGTGAGTTAGCACACAGTACTTTCAGGTTTTGATTTTTTTTTTCCCCAAACAAAAAGGACTCTAAGTCCCAAAAGGAATGTTATCCTAGGATGTGTGTGTGTGTGTGTGTGTGTGTGTGTGTGTGTGTGTGTGTACCCAACTTGATTAAAACCTGATCAATAGAAAATAGGTTCAGGGCAAACTGCTCCTTCCCGACCTCCTAAAAAAGTTTTTGAAAGGTAATATGGTGATATAAATCAAAAGCCTTTAAAATATGGCTATCATCAAGAAGGAGGAAGGCTAGATGAGCCAAATGATACTGGATTTGAATTGAAGATATCCGTATAAAGCCCTGGTTAGCTTAATATACAGATAGATTGATATAAGACTAATTACAAATATGTCCCTATACCTAGGTTAGCATACACACATGTGATTCCAAGTTTTGTCCATTGGAAGGACCTAGAAACAATCGTAGCCCAGGGGCAATGAGTGCACTCGGCACCCAGAATTTGGTTTCTAAGATCTGGGTGCTCCTCAGAGTTCCAAGATCTCTAAGATCCGCAGGTCTTCACTTCTCCAAGCAAAGGCACCAGGGACCTTTGGAGAAATGATTGCTTCTAGAATCAGGGCAGAGAATATACCAGATGAGCTTGGAGCATTTGTAGTGCCAGAAAAGAAGGAAATGTTCAAAAGAGAAACTAAGGGAGACATGTCAAAGCAGTACAGAAGCCCCAGAAAAAAACACAGCAAAATAAGCAATATAGTAATGGATTATAACCCAAAGTATAAAATAAGTATCTATGCATCCATGCTGATGTAAATGAATGAATGAATAGAGAATGGATAATCTGTTATGTAGAAGAATTTCCAATAATTTCTGCAGATACAGCCCCCTCAGGGAGGTGGAACCTAATTCCCTATGACTTAAGTGTGGGCTGTGCATGATGACCATCCAGAGTGTACAGTAGGGAAAGGGAGAGAAAGGAGAGTCTCTCTACAGTGAGAAACCAGCAGTGAGCACAAGGCTCCTGCTGGTGATCAAGGTTGACCTCCTCAGCGATGGGCCGTGTTGATAGGGCCTCTTGAGATGATGTGGTGAGAAGGACCTTTGACCTTTGTGGTCCTCCTCCCCTAAGCCCATAGCCCCCCGTGATGTTATCATGAGGAACAACTTGAGGGACATTCTACAGAATACCCGGGCAGTAGTTTCGGAAAATCGTCAAGGTCATAGAAAACAAGGAGAGACTGAGAAACTGTCATAGCCTGGAGGAGCCTGAGAGACACAGTGACTAAACATAATACGGTGTCCTGGAGCAGAGGAGGGATGGTAGGTGAAGACTAAGGACAGCAGAATAAAGCAAGGAATTTAGTAATAATAATGTGTCAACACTGGCCCCTTAGAATGAATATATCATGTTAATAGGAAACCCTAGCTACAGGAGATGAGGTGGACAGGAGCTCTCTGTACTATCTTTACAGTTTTTCTGTAAATCTAAAATTATTCTAAAATAAAAAGGTTATTTAAATACATGAGCTGGGAATAGTGGTACATGCTTGAAATCCCAGTACTTGGAAGGCTGAGACAGGAGGGTCACAGAGTCAAGGCCAGCCTTAGCAACTTAGTGAGGCCTTCTGCAACTCAGTGAGACCCTGTTTCAAAATAAGAGAATAAAATAGGGCTAGGGTGTAGTTCAGGAATAGAATGCCCCTGAGTTCAATCCCCAGTACCACAGAATAAATAATGAATAAATGAATGAATGAATAAATAAATATATGTTAATTTTTTGGCTACTTTAAGTTTTAGAGATTCCATCATAAGGAAATTATTATGAATGTATGCAGGATTCATTTACAATGATATATGTGTATGTGTATCTATTATTTTTAATTGGAAGCATACTAAATATCCAATAACTGGGGATTAACTAAATAAATCATGGTATATCATATAATGAAATGCTACCATTAAATGGCATAGTGAAATATTTGTTGATATAGAAAAGATGATCATTATTTTTTGGTACATAAAAAGTACATTATAAAGAAAGTACAATATAATCCCATTTTGGCTAAAAAATAAGGAATAACTTCATGAGTCATGAATGTAAATATATGAGCTAGGCATGGTGGTGCACATCTGTAATCCCAGTGCTTGGGAGGCTAAGACAGGAGGATCGTAGGTTCAAGACAGCCTCAGCAACTTAGTGAGTTCTCAACAACTTAGCAAGACCCTGTTTGTAAATTTAAAACAATAATAATAAAAAAAAAACAGGGCTGGGGGGTGTAACTCAGAGGTAGGATGCCCCTGGGTTCAATCCCTGGCACCAAAATATAGAAATAAAGAAAAGAAAATGTAATTATATGTACCCAATGGAGGTTATTTTTGTACTAAGGGACTATAAAGACATTACTTGTTACTTTAACACTTTATTTTCTATAGTGAAGAATGCATCCCTTCTTAGTAACAAAGAGAATGACTAGGCAGAGGAGAGATTCTAGAACCTTGCTGAGATCTACCCCAAACCCTCTGCCCCTCACCCCTGTCCATCACTTAATGTTTCCTTCCTTGCATTATTCTCAGAAGGCTCAGTTTCTAAAGTCGTTGCTAAACTACCCAAATTCTAGTCCCAAAGAAGTTTCTTTGCCCAGGTTTCTGAGTCTGGAGGATACTCTAATCTTTGTGGTAAACAGTTGTTTCTCAATGGATACCTGCTGAGTGAGTGGATGGATGGATGGATGGATGGATGGATGGATGGGTGGGTGGATGGGTGAATGGATCCTCTGAGTTTGTGCTGTGTCCTCTCTTGATTGTAGCTCTGGGTCAAGAGGGTTTGGGTTTGGGTGTTTGGAGCCCCCACTCCTGTAGCACTCCAGGTCTCATCCCAGTTGACCATTAGAATGCCCTGAGCAGCTTCAAAGCAAGTCGTTGTCCAGGAATCTGGTTTAAGTTCTTCTGGAAGAGGGGGTAAATAGCAGCAGTTTTAGGCTCTCTCCAGGTCCAGAGCAGTCAGAACTGCAGACCACTGTCCCTGGCTGCCTGAAGGGCAATTATAGGTCAAATCATTTGCAGACCCCACATGGCTGGCATACTCTAAGTGAATGATAAACCCCTGTCTGACCCAGGACATCACCTCCGCAGAACTTCTGTGACCCAAAGAGGCCCCTCTCTCCTCTCTTGGATGGTATCGAGAATCTTGGTTTTATAATATAAGTTAATTAAATTATTCAGCGATGCTAGTAGTTGTCATATCACCAAGGGAGGAAGAAAGTTATTTCTTGAATATCTTCACTTAAGAGAAGAGAGAAAAGGGCATTCCAGGGAACCTGGAGATCTTGAAACATCCACGGGTTGAGCGCACATCCCCAGCAAGCCTGGCCCTTCCTCTCCGGAGGATGGTTCAGGAGTGTCTTCAGAGATAACGGCAGCCTTGTCACAGTCCCTGAGCTGTTTCTTTGCAGCTCTTATCTCAACAGTAATTGATTAATTTTTTGTGCACGGCTGGGAGCCTGGTGAGGAGGAGGTTTCATTTTGTTTTCTGCCAGAGAGAAGGTTGATATGCAGGCCTGGAAGGGCTGCAAGAGGAGAAGGCCGGTTTACAGAAAGAAGCCAAGATGTGAGGTTGTGGAAACCCATCAGAGAAAACCAGCTCTGATGGTGAGAGAGATTAATGGTAGTGTATGCCTGTCATACTAGTACTTGGGAGGATGAGACAGGATGATGGCAGGTTCGAGGATAGCTTTATCAATTTAGTGAGACCCTCAGCAACTTAGTGAGACTGTTTCAAAATAAAATAATAAATATCGGGCATGGTGGTGCATGCCTGTAATCCTAGTACCTGGGAGGCTGAAATAGGAGGATTGAAGTGAGACCCTCAGCAATTTAGCGGGAACCTGCTTCAAAATAAAATAATAAATGTCAGTGTGGTGGTTCATGTCTGTAATTCTAGTACTTGGGAGACTGAGGCAGGAAGATCACAGGCTCAAGGCTAGCCTCACAACTTAGCAAGGCCCTGGGCAACTTAGTGAGACCCTGTTTCAAAATAAAATAGGCTGGAGGTGTATCTCAGAAGTAGAATACCCCTGGGTTCAATCTCTAGTACCAACCAACCAACCAACAAAGCAAAACAAAACCAAAAAACTCTAGATGGAAAGTTATATCGAGGTGAGAAGGATCAGGAGCCAGGTCATCAAGAGGATTTCCTGACCTTGCCATCCTGGGGGAAGGCTGAACCTGAATCTAAAGATCTCCATGTCTTATTTTGATGTGAAGCACCTTGCACGCAATTGCTTTCGTCCGTGGAGGTAGGAGTGCATGGCAGTTAACGGTGATGGTCCTGGTTCAAGCCCTGCCTCTTCCACTTGCTCTCTGTGACCTGGAAGAGTGACTTCTCCTCTCTACACGTCCATTTCCTCATCTATAAAACGGAGATAACCCTATACCTCTTGGAGCTGTTTAACGGATTGAGGGAGTCAGCATGTGAAGCATGCATTATAATACAATCTAGAATATTCTTCCCTCACGTGCACTTGGGGGAGGGGAGGTGTGCGCTGAGGTAAGATTTCTCAGCATAACACCTAGTGCATAAATCACGAACTCACTCACTCAATACATGTCAGTTGTGTCTATTATTCACACCGAGCAGAGTCGCAGCAGCCCGGGTAGGAGCTGCACCATCTCCGGAGGCTGGGAGCTAGCCACCATCGGCGGGCGCCCGGGGTGGGGAGCGGGGCGAGCTGAGAATCTGTCTGGGGTTTCCTGAGTCCCCGCAGCCTCACGCAGGCACTTGGCAGCGGAGAGCAGGAGCATTCTGCAGCTAGCAGCTCAGCGGCAGCGGGGACATACGGCAGCCTTCAGGGAGCACATCTGGGCTCCAGTTCAGGCTACACATCTGGAGTGGGCTGGACTGACTGACCATTTGGACTCCAGGCCGCGAGATGGAGAAGAGACCAGAAGGAGGGTACTCAGTGAAGAGTGACTGGACTCCCTGCTAAAGGGGCAGGTGGAGGTCTAGGGCTTGGCCTCTGGAGGGCGCTCCGGAGAAAGCACGCTTCAGCACAGACCAGGGGGCACGTCTGTCCTCCCAACGTGCATTTGAGGCTGGTACCCCGCCCACCTAGCCCCGATTTATCCCCAGTGCCTGGCACCTAGTTAACCTGCTATCTATCAGTAGACTGAAGACTAGCTAGCTGGCTGGCTGGCTGAATGAATGAATGAATGAATGAATGAATGAATGAAGTTCCATACAATCATCAGAGTCCTCATACCTAGTATCTCATTTAACTCTCACACCAGTCCTATGAGACATTCAGGGTGAGGCTCATTTTCCTAATTTTGCCAGATGAACCATCACCGGACTCTCATAACCAGCAAGATTCCAGTCCCCTTGAATCCCTCATTGTCCTGTTATTTGTGTGTTTTGCCAGGAGCTAAGGACAGTGTGGTTTCATCATCATCATTCGTCTCTGCCTGTACTTTTTGGAGTGTAGAAGTCACTTGACCCCTTCGCCAAGAGTCCCCTGGCTATAAAGACAATTATCTCCTCCAGTGCTCTGGAACCCGGACCTTCTGCCCACCAGAGCAGGCGGACTTCTCCCTCCACCTGCGGGCAGCTTTAATGAGCAGCGGCTGGGAACCCTGAGGCTTTGGCACCGGCAGCTCTGCTGCCAGCAGGGGTGGGGCTGTGTCCCCTGACACTCTCTGATTCAGGGAATTTCTCATCCCCAAGCTAACGGATGCTGGCCCAGCCACCTGGAAAGGAGGCTTTCTGGTATCTTCTTCCAATGTCCTCTCCCAAATGAGAGTTTGCAGATAAGCAAAAGGAAGCAATTTTACAACTGCATAGATTTGTCTTCCCGCTCCTCTGCCTCTGAGCAGGTGCACAACACCAGGTTTGTGGGAAGAAGTCTCGTCTCTAAAGCAGCGAATCTTCTCAGAAGGGAGATAAAGTGAGAGTATTTTTCTGTTCCTGCAGCTGAGGAAGAGGATGAAGGCAGAGAAAGGATGGGGACAAGTGGCCCAGGGATTGGAAAGAGCAACAGCTGATATGCTAGTTTGGAAGATTCAAGGTTTTTAATATATTTTTCCCACCCATATTATTCCCAGGATGGATCCCCGAGCCAGATGCAGGGCCTTGTAGTAAGAGGTAATTTCCCCTTTGCTATCTCTCTCTGGCATTTCTCGCAGACACTGAGCAACATCTGCTGAAGCATGCTGGGCACAGAGTTTTGCCTCTCTCTGGTCCTCAGCTTTCTCAGGCTGAAAACGACATGGAAGCAGGTTGGAAGGCCCTCCCAATCTCAGTTGTGCATGATTTCCCTGTCAGTTGTGCAGGCTATCCCAAGAATCCTACTGCCAATAACAGTGTAGGTTTTGAAGTGTGGTGCTGATGTGCTTGTGACCTTTTGTGAGGACTGCAGGTTCCTTTCTCATTCATTTGCATTCTGATGTGCTTTCCTGAATGAGGAGGGGGAGAGTGAAATGAACAACTCTATTGCTACCCATTTTATAGTAAACGGAGGACCCCGGGAGTCCGAAGACTCTCAGCCACCAGGTATTGAGGCAAGATTCAAATGCAGGCAGCGTGGCTCCGAAGCCCACCCTCTTACCTGACTGCCAGGTAGGAGCACCAAGGCTAAAGAGAACCGGAGACTGAGTGTTAGAGTTGAAATGCTGTTATGTCACCTAGTCCAGTCCTTTCATTCTGTAGAAAAGGAAACAGGGACCCCTGAAAGGAATGATTATTTTAGGGTGCAGAGTAAGTCAGGGGAAGAGCTAAGACTAGAGCTAAGATTCTGACTCTTCCAACAGAGAAGACTTCTAATATTTTAGTACAGCTCCAGGACCTTTAAATCCAAGGGCTAAAAACTTCTTGACTTAGGAGGGTGCCCATGTCCAAGTGGCCAAGATCACAGCAGTTGTCTAGATGCTCCCAAGAGCCAGGTGTGTGGCCAGCAGCATCACAGCATCCACACAACTGAATAAATGCCTCAATTTCTACCCGCTGGCTCCCTGGCCTTCTCAGCGAGTGCCTGGGTTAGTTTCCTTCCCAACACACAGGCCTTTGCCTCCCCTCTGTTCTTTCCTGTTCCCCATTCTACCTGGGGGTGGGGGAGTGAGAGAGGTAGGTTCTTTTTCCTAATTCATTTCTTTTTTTTTTTTTTTTCAGGATGATTTTTTGGTTCGTTCCGGCTGAGATTTTACTCAAATTTCTTAGGACTGACTCAAAGGAAAGAGCATTTTGTTAAAATAGCTGCGTTGCTTTTAAACAATTTGTCCTCCTACTCACTTTTTTCTTTTTGGAAGACAGAAACTGAATATAGATTTGTGGGTGCGAGATAAAGAGGGAACCGGAGGAGTCGAGGGGAACAGGAGAAGAGCAGAGAGGGGCTGGGGCTGGGAGGGCAGGGCAGGGCAGGGTGGGTAGGAGTTCGAACCCTAGAATGATACCAGGAAACCAGGGACCCTTCTCTATCACCTGTAGACAACCTGGGACGCAAGACAGAATCCCCTTGATGTCAAAAGACAATTAGTGCCCAGCTTCCTGCTGATCCAGTGTTCCTAACACACAGTTTCATTTGACAAAAGGAAAGAAGGCCCCTCTCATCTCAGGTCCCCTAAGGAGAGCCCAGGGAAGCCAGTGGCCTGTTCCAGAAGCAACCCGCCCTGAACGCAGGGATTCCTGCTGACTGCCTCCCCAGGCGTGACTCCCCAGAGGAAGACTGGCAAACGGAGCTGCTTGGCACAGCGGGACGGGGCATGCATATTCAAATCCCTCCCTCCCTGTGCTAAACTTAGCTGCCACCTTGCTCATCCTGAATGTCCTCCTCCGCCACCGCCACCGCCGCGGTTATCCGCTCCACCTGTACCCAGGAGCCCATCTTGCCTGTCGCCCCCAGGTCTCTACCTCATCAATAACCAGCCATCATGTGCCTCAGTCTCTCTCTGTCTCCCGATCAGCTCATCCTAAAGCACGCCGGCTCCATCCGGCCTTCCTCCACAATGACACCCCCCCCCCCTTTCTTCCTTCCCCGGGGCCATCCCATGTTTCTCACCTTCCACTCACCCCTGGTGTTTACAGCTAATGCTCAGGTGAGCTTTGCCGTCTGTCCCGTGAAACGCATCTCAGTGTATACCGATTCACTTTGTCCATATCACAACCAGATACTATTATAGTCTCTTGCCCATTAAAAAAAAAAAAAAAAAAAAAAGACGAGAAAATGGAGTCACAGAGAGGTTAAGTAACTTGCTCCAGATCACACAGCCGGTAAGTGGTGGAAACAGGCCTTGAACCCAAAACAGCCTGATTTCCTACTGTGCTCCTGACCAGCAAACTGTGAAACCCAGCCCTCTGCCTCTTGTCAACAGTTTTTCTAAGGGCGGATCCTGAAATGGCCTAGAAGGTCCTTTCATTGCCTCCTGTCTCTTCCCTTCAAGGGTATTATCTCCATTTTTTCTTCTTTTTTTTTTTTGAGGGGGGGTACTGGGGATTGAACCCAGGGGCATTCTACCTCTGAGCTAGACCCCTAGCCCTTTTTATCTTAACTATTTACATAGCACGTACACTGCTATTAGGTGTTTTGAATAACCGAGAGATGATTTAAAGCGTATGGCAGCATGGATGTAGGTTACATACAAATGCTACACCATTCCAAAGGAGGGGCGTGGGTGTTGTGGGTTTTGGTATCTGCGAGGGATCCTGGGAACAACACCCCCCTCCATGGATGCCAAGGATTAATTGTATATAATTTGTGGTCCATCCACGAGGTAAAATCGCTGCGTTTGAACATCTGCAAGAGTGCCCGGTCCTTAGGGGCATTGTCACACAGTGGCGGCTGGCAGTGTAGGAGGAGCTGTGGGCCCCCCACTCTCCCAGGTGTCCTGAGTGAGCCTTGGATCAAGCCAGACCAGAAGACAGATCAACCACGACCTGGCCGTGGAGCTTGGATGCATGCCACGCCTAGTCAAAACCCTGTATCAGTGACAGCTTCATTTTGTTTCCTAACAACCCTACAAGGAGGGACTGTGGTTTTGCCCATTTACAGTCTCAGGAAAGTGAAGTGGCATGCCCAAGGTCACACAGTCAGTGAGTGGCAGAGCTAGGACCCAACTCATACTTCAGCTACCGTCCTAAGCACTGTCCAAAATTGCTTTGGGGATTTTGCCATCAGGCCCTGTTGAGGACACCATAATTTGTTCTGTGTCAAAATAGGGAGACAATACTATCTGTCTCTGATTTTGGTGCCCAGGAAAGTTACCTATATTTCTTGAATTCTGCATTTTATTTATTTTAGCTACCATGTATTGATCGCTTGTGAAGCGGCTGGGGCTGTTATAAACAACCTAGGTGTGTTCTAGTTAGATATTAAATGCCCCCCTAAAGAGCTCATTTATTAATGTTTGGAGCTGATGCAATTGAGTCATGAGGATTGTCCTCCCAGCAGTGGATAAATTCATTGTAGTGGATTTATCTGGGAGGAGGCCCAGGCCAAGAGGGTGTGGCTGGAGGTGGGTCCCTTGAGGGTGTGGCCGTGGGGATTATATAAACGGTTCCTCCTCCCCCTGCTCGCTCTCTTGCTTCCGGCCTCCATGATGTGAGGAGCTCAGCCCATGTGCTCGCCCTGTCTCCACCTCCTGCTGCCATGCCCTGAGACCCTTGGTCCTCGGCCTCACAAGGGCTGAGCTCCAAACTGCAAGAAATTAGATCTTCTTTCCTCTAAGTTACACGGTCAATCTTTTTGATTATAGCTACAAGAATACTGACTGGAACAATATGTTTTACTTTGTTTTCTCCCTCAATATAAATCCATGACAATAATTATTATCCTCATTACCCAGACACTCAGTCTCCAAGATACTAGGTAATTTGCAGAGGAACAATCCGTGGACAGAGCGGGCTGGCCAGCGCAGCAGGCCTGGAGGTAGGTCTGCTGAGCCACTGTGTTTTCCTGCGTGCAGAGCACTGTGGACACACACTAGACCAGGTTTCCCTTGGTCAAGGGGCTGCAAGGAAGCTTAGTTTATCACTGGCCTTGTGAGCTACCCTTGGGAGCAGTGTAGTTCATTGGAATGTGCATATTTAGACTTGTTCTTGGCTTTGTTCTGTTTGCATTTCTTTCTTTTTGGTTCAATTTGAAAATTACCTAACTTATCTTTATTTTGTATGCCTAGAAATCCCTCTCAATTCTTCCTGGAACAAGATGGGTATAACTCAACCGATGCACAAAATGCTAACTTTGAATCCCAGCAGAGCTTTGGATGTATTGTGAGTCTTCACCATTGATGGTTTTTGTTCTAATCTTGCCCCTACCTGGAGGCTCCACGCATCTCTTATCCTCCAAGACTCGACTGCCTACTGTTCCCTTATCCTCCAAGGCCAGACTGCCCCACATCTTCAAAGTTGAGCTTTCTTTGTGAATAAATAATAGTCCATATTATGGAATGTTCTTCATATTTTTAGAACCGCTCTGAGGCACTTTATAAAACTTAACTCAATTGGGCCCCCTGGCAATCCCATCAAATGGTGATTATTCCTATTTTACAGATAAGGAAACTGAGGCACAAAGGAATTAAAGTGCTTGAATAAGGTCCCACAGTTTACAGATGGCGGAATCTGCAAGCCCCAGCTATCCAGCTCTACAGCCTAGATCCCTAACCATTAGGCTAAGCTATCAGCTAGGCAGGCAATGGTGCAACCCTGGTGGACTAGCCTCAGAGCATCTCCCAGGGTAAGCTGTGTTGGTAGCTGAGAGGGAGACAGAGACACAGGTGTGAAGGGTTCCCAGCGAGTGGGTGGCCATCCCCTGTGCTGAAGGCTCAGGTCCACAGGTTCCTTAAACCCTCTGAAACGCAAGGCTCCTACTCCTGTCAAATCAAAACGGCTTTGCAGATTTCACTTTCAATCCTGCCAACTTGAAAGTTTTAGCATTTCAGCTGTTTCAGAATTATAAAAGCCTACAAAATGCTAAGGTGCTTTTTTTAGAGTTTAAAAAAATGTGTCTTTTCCCCATCATCACATAACAATCTGAAGGGATTTTTTTTTTTTTTTTGCAGATTCTTGCCAAATGTATATTTTTAAAGATTGCATTTGGCCAAAGACCAGAAGTGGAAAATCTGAGAGGAACATTGAGGAAGTCTTAAGGTGCATTAGTAGAAGAGGAGAGGGGAAACTTGCTCTTCAGAGCTCTGGGGTGACCGGGCTGTAGCTCATTTGCTGCAGTAGTTGGCAATTTCAGCTGATCGAGTGGTCCAGTGGACATTTGGCTGCAAAGGACACCATCATTGCATGAAAAACTCCCAGCCAGGATCCCATCACCAAGAACCAATTGGCCACGTGGTGGACAAAGTCACCACACCCACTGAATCAGCTGCCAGAGATCAGTCCTCATAATTAAGTGTGTGTGTGTGTGTGTGTGTGTGTGTGTGTGTGTGTGTGTGTGTCACAGACTCCCCTCCAGTGTGAATCAGCTCAATCATCATTTTGCAGTGTTTCAGTTTCAGATTGCAAACATCCACCAACAAATAGGAGCCTTGCTTTCTAACGAGCCGGAGATGTGTGGAAAATAGAATCACTCACAGAAGTAGTGAGCCACAGATGTTCCATGGAGACGGCAGGCTGTGCCAAGCACAGACAGTATGTGTGACCACGAGATAGGATGCAGAATCTTGCCATGAGAAGTGGTGCCCACGGAGCCCAGGAGATGAAGGGTGAAGACAGTTGGGGATGGAATCTCACTCCTTTTTCCAAAGGCTTGGACCCGATGGATAGTTGCATGACACTACATTTGGAAGTGGTCCAGGGAGCTGAATGTTTAAATTCAAATAACTGCAATAAAAGGCTGTATTTCCAAGGCAAGGCGAAGAGATGTTTCTAAGATGTTGGAAAGACCTGCATTCAGATCCAAACTCCAGTATTTACTGAGCTTTCTCACCAAGTCATTTAACTTGGGACCTTTCTGTTTTCAGCTCTCAAAGGGGACAATCATAGAACTGACTCATTCAGTTGCTGTGAGGATTAAAAGAGACAGTGCAAACAAGACCCTTAGGATAATGAGTGCTCATAAAAAATGCTTGATAAATAATAATAGCCACACCATCATTTCTAGCCCTCAATCCTAGCAAAATTTTACTGATATACTAATTCTGCTCAATTTCAGTGTGTGTGTATGTGTGTGTGTGTGTGTGTGTGTGTGTGTGTGTGTGTGTATGTGTGTGTGTATGTGTGTGTTTTACTGGGGATTGAGCCTAGGAATACTCTACCTATGAGCTATACCCCCAGCCCTATTTTATGTCTTTATTTTTTGAAACAAGGGTCTCACTAAGTTGCAGAAGGTCTCGTTAAGTTGCTGAGGCTGGCCACGAACCTGCGATCCTCCTGTCTCAGCCTCCCAAGTACTGGGATCACAGGCTTGTGCTATCACACCTAGCTAAATTTCATTTTTCTTCTTTATATGATGGGGATAATTATGCCTACTTCGCAGAGTTTGAATTAATGTTTTCTAGGTCCCAGGAAAGCACCTAACACGTGGTGAGCCTGTAAGATATGTGAATTCATTCCCTGTCCCCATCTAGGCCCTCCACTTTACTTTAAAACACTATTGAGCCGAGCATGGTGGCACATGCATGTAATACCAGTACTTGGGAGGCTGAGACAGGAGGATCACAGGTTCAAGGACAGCCTCAGCAAGTAGTGAGACTCATCAACCTAGTGAGACCCTGTTTCCAAATAAGAAATAAAATTGGGCTAGGGGTGTAGCTCGAAGGTAGAATGCCTATGAGTTCCATCCCCAGTACCACAAAACAAAACACAAACATTGTTGAGACAGGCATGGTGGCACAGGTTTGTAATCCCAGTACTTGAGAGGCTGAGATAGGAGGATCGCAGGTTCAAGGACAGCCTCAGCAGTGCAGTGAGACTCTCAACAACCTAGCAAGATGCTGTTCTAGACCAAAAAAATAAGAAGTGCTGGGGGTGTAGCTTGGAGGTAAAATGTTCCTGGGTTCAATTCCCAATATTAAACAAACCACACTGTTGAATTGAACTATCAAGAAGCAATATTTGTCAGTATTATGCAGGTTCTCTCAGGACCTATAAGGCAAGAGGGATAGATAGTGGCCTGTCCCCAAAGAGATGATGCTCTGGTAGGAAGACAAGACACCGGATAGGAGGGTTACAGTGCCAAGCAAATCAGCAGGCTTCAAGTCTCAGAATAATTGCTGAAGGTTAATAAGTCAGTTTCTAACCTGGATCACTCTGGTTCCAGAGTCTATACATCTAGCCATGACTGCTTCCTATCATAAGAGAGCAAGGAGAAGTCAGACTGAGGGTGCTCAGTTTCTCCTAATTATCTCAGTTCTCTGCTGTAAGAAAGAGAAAGAGTGGGAGAGAGAGAAACAGAGAGAGAAAGAAGCTGACTTTGGAACGGTGTGCAGGAGCAAGCAAACCTGGTGACCTTGTTGTCCCAGGGACCTGGGCTCAATCAACTTTCTCTGGATAGAGAAGGGTCCTGGAGGTGGGGCTCAGTGCAAGGACCTGCTGTAGGCTATTCCTTCTCCATAACAGGAAGTGAGGGTTGGCCCTGCCATTGCTCCAGGTGAGTGCAGAGTTCTGTCACATGGAGACTCCGGGCAATGGCATCCTTGGGAGAAACCCCACACCATGGTTCAGAGCACAGATCTTGGGGACAGCAGTATCAAGATCCAATCCCAGTTCTGTCACCTACAAGATGTGTGACCCAAAGCAAGTGATTTACATTTTCTAGGCCTGAGTTTCCTCATCCGAAAAATGAGGGTGGTGATGGTATTTATCTCTTATGTAGACGGGAGAGCAAAATGGAAGCCATGCACTTGAGCCACTAGAGTGTTTTGTGGAAAATAATAAATGGTGTTGCTGTTTTTATTATTCCCAGGATGTTCCTGTCTGGCTTGGTTCTGCATGAGGGCCAGTATGGTGGTGGCAGCAGAAGATGCTAAGAACAATTGAAACTCAAGGCTCATGTTTGTGCTTCTACCTTGTAACGGTTCAGATTTAAAAACATCCTCCTAACCCTCAGGGAAACCAGGCAGCTATGGTGGAGATGGAGCTTGGTTGCCAAGGTGGGTTACTTGGGGACGTGGCCTTGGGATTACATAAAGTTCCTCCTTCTCTTGTTCCTTCTCTTGCTCCTGGTCTCCATGGTAGCAGTGCAGAGCTTTGCTCTCTCCCTCCCTCTGCTCCCTGCTGCCATGCCCTGAGCTCTGCATACCTGGCCTGACATGGACTGAACCTCTGAAATCTCCAAAAACTGTGAGCAAATAAATCTTCCTTCCTCTAAGATGTGTGGTCAGGTTTATTTGGATTACTGTGGTAAGAATGTTGATGGAGAGAGTCCCCCATTCCTGGGGGATCTCCTTTCAAACCAAAAGTCTTTGTGCTTGTGGGTTCTTTATTTTAACGGTTAAGACATTTGTCTGATAAACAGCTCCTCCTTGCTACAATCTTTTCAAATAAGAATCTGTCAATTTCTATTAAGATTATAACACCACATCCTAATTGATCCAGAAATCTCATTTTTGGGAGTCTAGCCACAAAAAAAGAAAAGCACTGGTATACAAGGACACATGCATAAGAATGACAATGAGACAGCAACAACTAGAGACAAAGTGAGTGACCATTGACAAGGATAAAGTGGAGGGATTCCATTCAGCAGAACACTATATAGTTAGTAAAAAGACTGCATCAAATCTACAGTGCCTGTCAACCTGGAAGGATAACTATGATGTACTAGGGGGAAAAAGCAAGTGGCAGACTAATATGTACAGTATGATTCAATTTTTAAAGGCAAACAATGCCTCGTGTGTGTGTGTGTGTGTGTGTGTGTGTGTGTGTGTGTGTGTTAAGGACAGAGGGGGCATAGCGGAATCACACAGCTGTTGAAGGTGAGACAGGGTAGGAATAGGGCAGGGTATATCATTACTTCTTTTTTTAATTTTGGAGTTTCCTTGGTTGCAGTAAACATGTAAACTCTTATAATAATCTTCAAAGAGGGAACTTAAGCAGTGTTTACAAATTAAAAAAAAAATTCTGGCATTACCTTGCAATGCAGGAGACCACATATCTAAGCCAGGGTTTTCTTCCTACTCAAAGTTCAGGAGGAGAGCAGACACATCTTTTCAGCTTTGTGTATCTAAGACCAGCGAAGTGTAAATCTTGATGAGTGTGAGACACAAGAGTGAACACCATTGTCTCAAGCAGCCTGGGGGATGTGGCTTTTCAGTGAGCCCAGTGCAGGTGATGTGAGCTTGCACTCAGGGATGTCTCTCAAGGGTGAGGATGCTCAGCTAATTCTTCACTGCAGGGTGACATCTGTGAGCTTTTCCAGTGGGATGGTGTTATCAATGACCTAGTGAAATCAGAAACGGCAGGCCACCCTTGGCAGGTGACACTCATTTCAGAGGTCTAGTGACTTTGCTGGATGTGGTTTAGGCTCCCCAAAAGGACCTCTTCTCATTAGAACATGCCAACCTCGACAAGACAAAAATGTTAAATCTGGGTTAAAAAATCCCAGGAGCAAAAATTGATTGCTCAAAATGGCATTTGGCTAGCTGCCTTCAAACAGCTCTTCCCAGCTTCTTAAAAAATACATGAAAAAACCCAGAAAGAGATAAACACTCAAAGCCTAACACTTGAAGACTGAAAGACAACTTAATGGCACAATCTTGGAAGAAATGACACCAATTATGAATGCAGTTAGAGACGAAATGAGAAAATAGAGAAGGAAAAAAAAGGCAGACTTGGAAGAAAATAAATGATAAACAATCACACTGTTCAACTCTATACTTAAACATTTATACATTTCTATGAAGATTGAGTGATTTTCCAGGAAACAGAGATGGCTCCAGAAAAAGGCCTGCTATTGACACATAGACATGAATGAAGCTGTCAAAACACTATTTTCAAAAGGCCCCAGGCCCAGAGGGGTTTATATGAAAGTTTACGTGCAAGTTTGATCTATTTCAGAATATAGAAAAATCATTTGATCATGTTACTACAACTCGTATTTCAAAACTAAACACACACACACAACAAAACTATAGACAAAGTTCATTGACAATATATAGAAAAATTCCAAATTATATATGAGCGAATTTATTTTAGCATTATATAATAAAAGTAAAATATGAGCCGGGCGTGGTGGCGCACGCTTGTAATCCCAGCATTCGGGAGGCTGAGACCGGAGGATCCGGGTTCGCGGCCAGCCTCAGCTACCTAGTGAGGCACTCCGCAACTTAGTGAGACTCGGTTTCAAAATAAAGAATAAAAAAAATTGGGCTGGGGTATAGCTCGGAAGTAGAATGCCCCTGAGTTCAATCTCCAGTACCACAAAAAAAAAAAAAAAAAATGCCCCCAGATCATTTATTATAAGAATGTAAAAGTTCGCTAATACAAAAATTTGCTAGGAAAACACAATTTATCCTACTAATAAGCCAAAGGGGGCAAAACCCATATAATCATAATATCTCCATGCTTGATTAAGATTATTAGTTGGCTAAGCCAGATGTGGTGGCACACACCTGCAATCCCAGTACTTGGGAGGCCGAGATAGTAATGTGGTGGGTTCAGACTAGCCTTAGCAACTTAGTGAGACCCTGTTTCAAAATGAAAAATTACAAGGGCTGGAGGTATAGCTCAAAGGTAGAATGCCCCTGGGTTCAATCCCCAATAACACACACAAACTTTTTTGAAAAAAGTTAGCTAGACATTGATAGAAACCTTGATAGTATCATAAAGAAAACCCATCTCCACCAATAGCAAGCACTCTTCTTCTTAGTAAAACTCTACAGGAATTAGTCACTCTAGAGAAGAAGCAGGCATTGCCTTAGGAGTTAGCTACAATGCAGGTCTCTGGGTGTATGAATTCTGGGATGCATACTCAGATATGTGTACCAAGATTGGTAATTACACTTTGACAAGTACTGCTCCCAAGGTATCCATAAGTTAGGAGCAAGGCAAGGTGGACTTTGGCCACCACCTTTATCTAACACCATTCTCTAAGCACCAGTCAAAAAAAAGAGCAGGAGGTGGGGGAGCTCTATTACTTGTAGATGATATGCTTGTGCAACTGGAAACCCAAATGAAATGAATTATAATTGGTGGTAGTATGAAATTTCAGGCATCTTATAAACAGATAATAATAGATTAATAATAGCTTTCTCCTGTATCAGCAATACTAAGTACTTAAAAAATATTCTGGAAAGCTGGACATGGTGACCCATGCTTGTAATCTCAGTACTTAGGAGGCTGACACAGGAGGATTGAAGGTTCAAAGCCAGTCTCAGCAACTTAGTGAGGTCCTCCGCAACTTAGTGAGACTGTTTCAAAAATAAAATAAGGCTGGGGGGTTAGTTCAGAAGTAGAATGCCCTTGGGTTCAATCTCTAGTACACACACGCACACACACACACACACACACACACACACACA
>PVLC010003800.1:0-92085 GCA_004027655.1 Graphiurus murinus
TTTTTTTTTTTTTTTTTTTGTGGTACTGGAGATTGAACTCAGGGGCATTCTACCTCCGAGCTATACCCCCAGCCCTATTTTTTATTCTTTATTTTGAAACCGAGTCTCACTAAGTTGCGGAGTGCCTCACTAGGTAGCTGAGGCTGGCCGCGAACCCGGATCCTCCGGTCTCAGCCTCCCGAATGCTGGGATTACAAGCCTGCGCCACCACGCCCGGCTCTTTCTAAATTTTTTTTACTTTGAAATAGTGTCTAGGTTGTTAAGGGTCGAATGATTTTTCTCTTTGAAATTCATTTGCAGCAGTTTGACTGCAATTTGTCTGGATATTTTTATTTTTTATTTTTCTGTATTAACCCTTCTTGGTGTTTCTTGAGGTTTTAGAATCTATAAATATATATGTCTTTTACCAAACCTGTGAGCTCTTCACCCATTATTTATTCAAATTCTTTTCTGTGTCATTCTCTCTCCTTCTGGAACTCCAATTATGTGGATGGCAGGCCTTGTGAAACTGTTGTTACAATCACTGAGTTTTGGTACATTTACATGATCTCTGTTTCTCAGTTCACATAATTTCTGCTGCTCTGCCTTGCACTTCACTTCCCTTGTGCTGGTAAGTACATCCATTGAATTTCTACTTCAGATTCTGTATTGTTCTAGTCTTATATTTTCATTTGGTCCTTTTTATAGTTTTTATATCTATGCTAAGGTTTTCTATATTTTCATTCATTGTGAACATATTTTCCTCCAATACTTGAGCACAGTTTTAATAACTTCTTTAAAATTCTTGTCTGTTACTTCTAGCTACTAGATCATCTTAGAGATGATCTTTATTGGCTTTCTTCTCTTTAAAATGAGTCATATTTTCCTGCTTTGTGGTGTACTGAATAATTTTGGAGTGTATCCTAGTCATTCTGAATGATACATTGCAGGAGGCCTGGGTTCTATCAGGCTCTTCTAAGGAAAACTGACTTTCTCTCATGAAGACTTTAAAGTGGCTGCAAAATTCTACCTCTTCTGTAGCAGCTGAAATTTTAGTTCAGCTTTGTAAGCCATTACTGAGCTTCTTAAAACCTGTGGTTCAGGGGTCAGTCAGAGATCTGAGCAGAATTTATTAACCAACGTGTAAGGCCTTTTCTCTGCCCTGTGTATTGAAGAGAGGGCCCTAGCCTTGGACTAAAAGCTGCAAATCAGAAAATTCATGACAGTCCCTTCCTTCCTTCCTTCCTTCCTTCCTTCCTTCCTTCCTTCCTTCCTTCCTTCCTTCCTTCCTTCCTTCCTTCTTTCTTTCTTTCTTTCTTTCTTTCTTTCTTTCTTTCTTTCTTTCATCAGTACTGTAGATCAAACTCAGGGCAAGTACTTTATCACTGAACTAAAACTAAAGCCCCAACCCAATAGTCCCTTCTTCCAATTGTTGTATCTAGTTTCTTCCTGCTTTTGTTCTCTCCAATGCCTTCAACTAGTGTGTGTGTGTGTGTGTGTGTGTGTGTGTGTGTGTGTATTTATATATTTTTTTTCTTTTGAGACATGGTGTCACTAAGTTGCTGAGGAGGCTGGCCTTGAACCTATGATCCTCCTGTCTTAGCCTTCCAATTACTGAGATTACAGGTGTGGACCAGAGCTTTCAGCTAGTTGTCCTTATACTTTGTCCAGAGTTTATAATTGTTATATATAAGAGGTTCAGTCCAAAAGAGCTACTTGGACATTCTAGAAGGTTTCAGTTACATTTTGAGTCACCTAACTTACCTTCAACAAAATAATTCATAGCTCTTTATTGGGGATTATCTTGTGTTCCACACTTTTTCTAGTAGGTTGAAAAGGAAACTGAGCTTCGTCAGAGAAAAAAGGTGACATAATCAAGAAGCACTGTCTTCTCTGGGCACAAGATGGAAGGTGTAGGACAGATAGCTGAATTTCTGTTATCGTTACTTACAAAACAATGTACAATACATAGTAGTTGACACCTGCTGGAACATCTGCTTGAAGTCAGAGTACTACATTCCCTGGTTTGCTGCTTAATATTCCCTGTTAGAGAGCCAGGTATAGTAGCACATGCTTGTAATCTCAGTACTTGGGAGGCTGAGACAGGAGGGTCACAGGTTCAAAGTCAGCCTCAGCAACTTAGTGAGGTTCCTTAGCAACTTAGCGAGACCCTGTTTCCAAATAAAAAATAAAATAGGGCTAGGGATATAGCCTGGAGGTAGGTTGCCCCTGGGTTCCACTCCCAGTACCCACCCCCCAAAAAAATTTCCCCACTAGATGCAAAGCAGGGATTGTTCTTGTACATTTACTCTCCTATGTCCCCAGTCCATCACATGGAGTATGGTAGTCACTCCACAGTGTGTGGGTGAGCACAATGCATTCCCAGTACTCATTTCATCCAACCTAGAACAAACAGTCTTCAGTGATCTAGACCAGAAAAAATAAACAGCCAGGTATGGAGACATATGCCTGTCATCCCAGTACTTGGGAGGCTGAAACAGGAGGATTGCAGCCAGCCTTAACAACTTAGCAAGGCTCTTGGCAACTTACTGTGATGCTGTTTCAAAATAAAAAATAAAGTAGAGCTGGGGGCGTAGCTCAGAGGTAGAATGCCCCTGGGTTCAATCCCCAATACAAAAAACAAGAAAGAAAGAAAAGAAAAAAGTAAGCAACTTAAGAAGATCTCTCCTAGCTTAATTCTTGTTTTAGTTTTCAATTTAAAAAATTAAAAAATCAACATAGATAAGTAAGTAGAGAATATAAATTAGCAAAATTAAACCAAACCATTCCATTTCTTCCCTCCTAGACATACTATTGTTATGATTTTTTTTTACCGAGCTTTTTGTTATTCTTCAAATTTTTATTCTTAGCCTTGAGCATACATTAGAATTACCTGAGGAGTTTAAAAAGCCCTGATGCTCATGCTCCAGCCCAGAATAACTCAAATTCTCAGGGATCGGGCATCAGTGTTTTTGAAGTCTTTAAGATAATGCCAATATATAGTCAAGAAGACCTAAAGATGTCATAGCTAGGATATCGGAGTTTTTTTTCAGATATCATTTTCTTATCTCCTGTATGACAGTCTCGGTCTTTCAAGGAGTTCAGAAAAGGCAGGACTTGAAACTAAATGTCAAATAATTAGAAATCAAAGAGCACCTGATAAATATACCAAGTGCTAGAGTGCATAGAAGCTGTGAGCTAAGTGTTTCAGGACAGACACTTCAAGTGCAATGCAATGACACCTCACAGTGCAAGGTCTCACCCTGGTGGAACCCCATCAGTCACAGTAAGGGTTTTCCTCCCTCCATTAAGGGTCCCAGCAGTGGGTTGGAGAAAAGGTACAGTGACACGATTTTTGTTTTTATTTTTGGCACTGGGGAGTGAACCCAGGGGTGCTCTACCTCTGAGCTACACTCCCAGCCCTATTCTATTTTGAAACAGGATCTCACTAAGTTACTGAGAGTCTGGCTAAGCTGCTGAAGCTGACCTTAAACCTGCTATCCTCCTATATCAGCCTCCCAAGTAGTGGGATTAAAGGCGTGCGCCACCACACCCAGCTACTGTGATACATCCACCACACCCAGCTACTGTGATACAGGAGAATGATGGGTGGTGCCAATTCTATCCTCCCTTCTCCAACACTCCTGCTTTATAGAAGCCTAAGCCCCAGGTTTCAGACCTTTGTCCCCTCTTTGTGGGAATGCTGTTTTAATTTTTTCCTGGACTTCAGAATTAGTGAGGATCACCTTCCACCAGAGGAGTTTCTGTGGAAATGTGTCACTGCTGGCCAGGTGTCCTGTCTGTCTGATGTGGAACCCAAAAGAGTTGGGCATTACCCTCTACTGGCAGGAGGAGCTGGCCTACAACAAAGCATAGAGCATGGTTCTTGACCTCAACAGCACAGCAGAGTCCCCAGGATGATTGTAAAGTACCTGTCGTTGGGCATCACCCCAGAATAATGAGCTGAGAACATCTGGGTGATGATGCTGAGCAGTAACAATGGTTTCAAGGTTCCCCAGATAATCATCAGGATATGACTCAGGCAGGGTAAGAAAAGTTGATGAGAGGCTCGATGATCAATTCTCATGGGTTTGGGTGAATTGGAAACCCTCCTTCCTGTTCCTCCTGGGCCAACATAAAGGAAAGTGCCAGGCTTAGGTTAAACAGGCAAAGGATTGAATCCCATTTTGCCACTTACTGGCTACATGACATTGGCTAAGTTGCCGAACATCTCTGATGTGCCATTTGTTTAAAAGTAAAAGAGGCGAAATAATGGAACCTACCAGTGACACTCAGTGAGATACCATATATAAGTCAAAAGGCATGAAATGTGTACCTTATAAGCATGAGGTCCCTTCCCTCTCTGCACCCTGCTCCCACAGACCCTGGCACTGCAATAAGAGCTCTGGGCAGTGCTGGCTTGATCCTGAGCTAATTCTCCTTAGTTGACCGTGGATACATCAGCCTGGATTTGCAGTCCTGGTTTTCAGGTCCAGCGTTCTGATTCCACCTTCTGAACTTGATCAGGCTCTTTTCTCCAGACCCAGTTTCCATCACCTGTTTCTGTTGCTCAGCACTAAGCCCCAAAGGGCTGGTTTCTAAAAGTAGCTGGCCCCCAGGCTGCTGCAGGAGGTTTAGCACAGGGAGGGGGTGTGGCTAATTTTAGATTTGTCCTGGACTCACATCTGAGGCAAGGCAAGGCCCAGCAGTCCAACTTGCTCCCTCTGTACCTTTGGATTTGAGTTTGCAGAAGCCTGGAGATATTTTTGCCACAGGGTTTGAATTTCTATATTATGCTGCCCCAAGAAGACCAGAAAGGGGGATTTCCAATTCATCCCATCCCATGAGAAGCAGTGATCAATTCATGAAATTAATGCATGAAACCATTTGCCTCAAAATCTATTTGGATTTAAGCCCTGGGTGCTGTGTTGAGTGGGAGCAACCACAATATAAACCAGAGTTTTTGATATGTTAATGCTCATACCTAGCCCAGGATGGGTTGCTTTCTGTCTACCCCAGGGACTAGAGCCACTGAAGGAAAAGGGCTGATAAGAGAAAAGATAGGAAAGGCTATTGATTTGTGTTTAGAGAAGCTATAAAAGGACAGGAGATGAAACTATGAAGGGACAGAAGACCTCATTGAGAAAGGCAGGGACAGCATTGTAGCTCCTAGGACAGACTTGGTGCAGAGCAGGTGCTTAACAGTGGTTTGTTGCACAAGTGTGGAATAAAAGGCTTCCAAGGTGGGGAAGAAGACATGCTGTGTGGCTTCCCAGTGAGCAGCTTGTGCTTTGGAAAGAAAGGCCACCACTTAGTGAAAACTGTGTATCAAAGCGCTGTCCAGGGGACCCACAGCATCAGACAGGATTTGTGTGTTCTGGGCCAGGGGAAAACAAACGGGAAATTAACTTTTACATGGTCAGGCCCATAAACTAAGAACACCTAACAAGGAAGAAAAAGGGATGAGCACCCCAGTGTTAACAGATAAGACAGAGTGGAATAGTGAAAGGAGTAGAGGCTTTGGGATGAGTCCAACTATTTTCTCCTTTCTGATACAAATTGTATTGTGATCACACAATACAAATCATGTGATCATATGCAAACTACGCTAAGCCACAGTTTCCCCATACTTAAATTCCACATTCAGCAACAATTTATTGAGTATCTACTACATGTGCCACATACTTGGATGCTGTATTGAACAATACAGACAAGTTTCTCACCTGGATGCATCTAACAATCTGGTAGGGAAGGCAGATAAGAGAAGAAACCATGAGTAAGTGACAAGATACATGTGGATGTTGCTAATTACCGTGAAGGAAGTAAACAGGAGGGAATGCCTAGAAAATCTCCTGTAGAGAGGTGCCATTGAACAGAGCCCCAGATGGTGAGAAGGCGCTGGCTCTGCAGAACAACACACCAGGCAGAGGGACTAGCAAGTGCAAAAGCCCTAAACACAAAAGAGCTGGACAGGACTGAAGACCAGAAAAGAGGCTGAGGTGGATGGAGGACAGAGAGCCGAGAGGAGATGGAATGACCTAGAGAGGTAGAAACACACTGGGTCTAGAGAAGAAGCCTACATCTCACAAGAGGAGAATAATTCCTATTTCTTGTAGGGTGAGGGCAGGCTGGGCAGGAGCTGCTGCTGTGGTGGCCAAGAAGTGTCCATGGTACGTTGCCACTGAGACACAGATCCTTAGAATGAAGCTCAGACAACAGCTGGGAACGGAGTGGAGCCCGTGACAAAGAAAACCTTCTAAATCTGGTCTAGGATAGAGCCCTTTGGTTGATGTACTTTCAAAACCTACTTCTGTGAAGAAATGAGTGTTCCTCCTAAAGCACTTAATTACCCATTCTCTGATCAACTTAATGCAATTAAGATGCCTCCTGGAAATATAATCATCTATCCACCCACCTGCTCCCAGTCAATTGTCTTAGTGTTTAATCAGTTGTTTAATGAAAGGAATGTTTCTTTTAGCATCTTAGTCTACGAATAATATAACTATTCTCTTTTCCTATAAAATATCCCAAACCCGAAGGGATTGGGTTACTAGAGACCTTGTTACTTGTAGCAAGATTATAGTAAAACACTGAGATATGCTTTTGCCTGAATTTTCTGAAACCTTTTCTGTAGGATTTCTGAACTCAGTGGCCAGTGACCATGTGAAGCCTTCTTCAAGTTTTCTATGGTTTTCACGGTACCTTGTCCTTTAACCTACTCTTTGTAAGTGTCCTTTCTCTGTAGCACATGGTCCTGAGAATTCCACTAAAATTCAGTTCTGAAAAGCCTTTGAGAGGGTGAGGATTAACAGAAAGGTTAGAACAGGTTGGCCATGTCTCCCAAAAATGATAATGTTGGAGTCTTAACCCTGGTACCTCTGAATGTGACCCTCTTTGGAGATGGTTTCTTTACAAAGATATTAAAGGCAAAGAGAGGTCTTTAGGGTGGGACCTAATCTAATGAGATTAGGGTCTTAATTAGAAGAGGGAAATATGAGCCGGGCGTGGTGGCGCACGCTTGTAATCTCAGCATTTGGGAGGCTGAGACCAGAGGATCCGGGTTCGCGGCCAGCCTCGGCTACCCTAGTGAGGCACTCCGCAACTTAGTGAGACCTGGTTTCAAAATAAAGAGTAAAAAAATTGGGCTGGGGGTATAGCTCAGAGGTAGAATGCCCCTGGGTTCAGTCCCTAGTACCACAAAAAAAAAAAAAAAAAAAGAAGAGGGAAATATGGAGGCAGATACGTGCACAGGAGAACGCCCTATGAAGATGAAGGCAGAAATCAGGGCGGTCCTTCTACAAGCCAAGGAATGCTAGAGGGTCATGAAGCACAGAGGTGGGAGAGAGGCCCAGAACAACCCTTCCTTCAGGAGGAATCAGCTCCACCAACACCTAGACCTCATACTTCCGGCCTCTAGAACTGTGAGACAATGCATTTCTGCTGCTTGAGCCCTGGTTTGTGTTGCTTTGTTATGGCAGTCCTAGCAAACAAATGCAAGGGCTTTCAAAGGAACACTGCTGCTGAGGCTTCTATGTGTCCCTCAAAGTCCATGATTTGCAAGCTTAATCCCCAGCAGCAGTCTGGAGAGGTGGGAACTTCAAGAGGCAGCTCTGCCCTCCTGAATGGATCCATGCCCTTAGCTGAGGATCGAGGTCCTGCTGCCAGGAGGAATTCAGCTGTCTCCCCTCCTCTGTCTCTCTCTCTCTCTCTCTCTCTCTCTCTCTCTCTCTCTCTCTCTCTCTCTCTCTCTCTCTCATGCTTGCACGAACCCATGCCCTTCAACTTTCTACTGTGGAATCATGCAGCAAGAAGGCTCTTGCCAGGCACACCCACTACCCAACCCTAGAGGGTCTCCTTTCATCCTGAGAGGCCCTTGTGATTTTAACCTCCCAAAGGGAACAGGCAGAAGAGATCACAAAGACAAACACAAGGGATTAAGATTAAGGAGTCTCTCTGTTGCTTCTCTTCAGCTCCTGGCTCTATGTTGACCTGGGAATAGAAAGCACTTTTGGATTTTTGTCCTCTCCTTTTACTCCTGAGGTAAGAGCCACCTCACACTTCCTAGAAGGGCATTCTGACCCTTCTCTCACGGAGGTTCTTTGCTCAGCATGGAGCCTGTGAGGTAATTAGAGCAGAAACATGGGTGTCCTGTGGGTAGGGTTCTATTGACATGGAGAAACACCTTGAAAGTCAGCGTGCAAGGTGAAAATTATATAGAATTCAAAATAGCCTAGAAAACCTTTTATAAAGGTGTCATTTTGGGGACCGAAATACCATTTTTCAACAAGTCCAACGTAAACAGTTTCAGATTGTACAGGAGTAAGACTTAAGATGAACTAGCGGCGTACAGGGGCCTTGTTGGGCAAATACTGTTCCACCTCTTCTCATTCTAGAATCACATTCAGTATGGCAAGGGGCTCCCACTGAAGCTGGCCGAGTGAATGATGGAGTCATCTCTCCCATCTCAGAGACACACCTTTGTAAGGGTGGTGAGAAGTGCCCATGGTATTTAAATGGTTGTCCTTTCTCTCTAACTCTAAGCATACATGGTTGAATTTGCTTCATAATGAGCCTTTACTGTATGATTCAGAAAAATGTTGACTGTCTTTAAATCTATACAGAAATTCTCTTTCAGTGGAAACCTTTAAATGGAATTTTATAAAGGGAAGAGAAGCCGTGTGGTAGTGAACTCCTGTAATCACAGTAGTTGGAGACAGGAGGATCACAGGTTCCAGGCCAAGCTCAGCAACTTAGCAAGGACTGCAGCAACTTAGTGAGACCCTGTTTCAAAATAAAGCAGGATGATTCCTATTCCCCTTTGAATCTAAGTGGTCTGTTTTGTCACCTTAGGAAATACATTTGATGAGTGCTGGAAACTTCTTAAGTGGTTTAAAATTTGTTTTCATTGTTTGCAGCAGATTAATGGACATCAAAGACTCATTGCACTTATGAACAAGGAACCTTCTTTTCAATTTCTGTGTAATTTGCAAGGCTGTACAATGTGTGCTGATGCAAGACTTTTTCAATTCAAGAGAATAAATGTTTACAAATATAAAAAAAATTAAAAAAATAAAACAGGGCTGGGGTGTAGCTTAGAGGTAGAACACCCTTAGGTTCAATCCCTAGTACCCAAAGAGAGAGAGAGAGAGAGAGAGAGAGAGAGAGAGAGAGAGAGAGAAGCAATTGATTTTACTTTCAGCTGTGTCAGCTACATTTGACTAATTTTCAACAGTTTGAACCTCAGAGTTTTAAACAAATAAGGAAAATAGAAAAGGTGGCTTTAAATCAGAAATAGTGGCACATACTTGTAATCCCATCTACTCAGGAGGCTGAGGCAGGAGAATCTCAAATTCCAGACCACTTGGACAACTTAGGAAAACCCTGTATCAAATTTAAAAAGAAGAAGTTTGGGGGTATAGCTCAGTGGTAGAATGTTCCTGGGTTCAATCCCCAGTATCAATAAATAAATAAATAAATAAATAAATGGAAAGATGGATTTAAACACGGTTGAAGGCATTGGGGCAGAGTGGCACACACCTGTAATCCCAGTGCTTGGGAGACTGAGACAGAAAAATCACAAGTTCAAGGCCAGCCTCAACAACTTAGCGAGACCCTGTTTCAAAGTATAAAATAAAATGGGCTGAGGGTGTAGCTTAGAGATAGAATGATCCTGCATTCAATTCCCAGTACAAAATACTTTTTTTAATGGTTAAAGGCATTAGAGAGTTACCACGGAAGCCAGAACCTGAGAGGCCCAGCAAGGTGTCTAAAGGAAGAAGAAACCCATGGGGGTGAGCCTGATGATCTACATTGCTTTCCTTCTCAAGAAATTTGCCAGCTCATAATTAGTTTATGAGGAGAGACTACTCTGCCAACCAGAAAGTGGTGGCAAAGTAGAACTTTTGGCATAAATGAAGTTTGGGACTACTAAAGGAGTCAGGAAAGGAGGGATCAAAACAGAAAGGAGCCTATGGAGGTGAGGATAATATTATGAAATCCTTTTCTTCTCAAAGCATTTGTCTATACACAAGCAGAAAATAGTCTTGCCGATAAGTCAGCAGGAGGCTGAGAACTTAAGCAGAGCTCAAGCAGGAGGGACTCTAGGAAACAGCTAGGCTTCTGCTACCATTTCAAGAGTTGTGCCCTAGAAACAGGGTCAAATTAGAAACAGCATCAGAATCAGTCCAGTCTCCATTGGACTGCCTGGGAGAAATAATTTGGCTGCAAACTCAATGGTGGGCCACTGTTGCCATCTGACCTCTGGTCACAAATCTTAGTGGAGGCTCTAAAGCATCTTAAGACATCGGCCCTTGCAGCATCTCTAGAAGAGCCAATGTCTTCATGAGACTTGTGGATAGCACCTGTCCATGTGTCAGGCACCACTCGGAGTGTAGTCCCTTGTCCTCATGGGACTCAGTAGCTAAAGGAGAGATGGACAAGTAAGTAGCTGATGGTAGCTGAGAGTGACGAGCACTAGGGACAAATTAAAAGGATCTCCTGGGAGATTAGTTCAAGGGCTGCTCATCCATCCTTCTGGTGGGCATTAAAGGAAGCCACAGCAGACTTTCCACAGAAAAGGATTCCTCAGCCTAACCTGAAGAGGTGGTAGGTTTTCCCAAGAAAGGCAGATGTATCAAAGGCAGAGGACACAATGTGCGTGAAGAGAAAGCATGGCTTATCCAGCAACAGGCAGACAATTCTGCTTGACCAATGGGTAAAGTGCCACATGGGGAAAACCAAGAGGGAAAGCTGGGGAGAGACAGGAACTAGATCCCGAGGGGCCTCTTGTGCCAGAAGTTAAGGCGATCCCCAAACCATGCTCAGCAGTTGCAACAGGCTAGTTGAAAGGGCACATTGATCTAGGGCAGTGCTTCCAGGAATCACACCATTTTTTTATTCCTTTCAGAAAGATGAGCTCTAATTGTCAGGCATGCATATCTTTGATGTATAAAATAATTGAAAAAGAGGCTAATTTGCAAAAGGTGGCATATCATAATGGCTTGCATTGGTAAACAGCTCTGGGAAAGGGAACAGATATGAAAGCTTTGGGGAATTGTACCTGGCTGGTTGGCCTTGGTGAATGAGACAGGGGAGGAGCCAACAATGACTTCTATGTTTCTAGCTTGCACGATGGGACTAATTTCTATATGACAAATAATTACAGCCTTGTAGCTTGTCTGCCTGCCTTCCAGAGCATAAGCATTTCAGGTGAAGAAACTCAGAACCACAAGAATTTATTGAATGCTTTCTACATATTAGGCACATTCATTATCTCATTCATTCCTCACAACAACTCAAAGAGGTGAGTACTATTAATATTTTTTAACAATTTGGTGATGAGAAAACTGCTTTGGATCCCACAACTTGCAAATGGGTGAGTTAGAATTTGAGTCTAAGTGTATCTATTCTAGACCTTGAAATCTTGTTATTAAGCCTTTCTAGGAGATTGTGCATATATTTGCACCTAAGGCTGCTTTGAACTGATCCACAAACCCACTCAGACTGGTATGGCTCATGAAGATGGCTTCATAATTTACCAAATTAATTGGTATTTCTAGGTTCCCTTTCACTGGGTGCTTCACATGCTGTGTGGACAGAACCTGTCCCAGTGATGAAGACTGGCCCAACTCTATGAATGGAACCCCAGGGCATAGGCCATTTCTTAGCCTCTGAAAAGCTGAGAAGAATCAGCTTTTCCTGGATATATAGTGTCTCTGCTGAGCAGCTGAACTTATGCTGAGAACCAATTAGTGTCAGCTAGGAGTGCAGGTGTTATTCCTGGGAAGGTGAATCATCCAGGGTGGAGAGTTCTGATTTGACTTTTCTGCCCAGCTGTTGATAGAAGTGGGCAGGGAGCTAATTACAGGTGGAGTTACCATCACACCTTTCTTCCTCCAGAGAGAGGCCATGGACATGCTGTATTGAACACCTCTCTGGAAGTAAAGCAGCCCCTTAACCTCCCTAGCCCTAAAATGTCATCCAGGGATATTCTAATTACCTCTGTGGATTATTTTCTGCAAATTGTCTCCAGATTCTATCTGGATTCGTTCCCTGGGTCTCTTGGTCCAAAGAAGACAATGTATTGATGTGATAATAATCATCAGCATAATTTACAAAATACTTTTCCTTGGATGATCTCATTGCTCTCCACCACAGGCCTGTGAGATAGGCAGGGGAAGTATTAACATTCCCTAATTTTATAGCCCAGGAAACCGAGGACAGAGCTGTGAAAAGAAGCTGGTTGGTGGCTGTACCAGAGCTACTGCTGATGTCTCTGGATCCCTTCAGAACCAAGTGTGTGAGAAGGCGGGGCTCACTGACTCCTGCGTGATTCTTAGAGGGTTCAGGTTTGCTGGTATGAGAGGGAACAGAGGCCAAGAGGCAGTTCTGGGGGATAGGGAGACAGGAATTACTTGAAAAGGGAGGCATTCTGAGTCTTTCCCTCCCTTTGGTGCCTAGGGTTGATTTTAAGAGCTGCATTGGACCTGCCTGAATCTGTCTATACATGCTTACCCCAGTTTCCTCTGCAGGATGAAGGGCCAAGGATCTTCACTCAGAGCTGCCGGGACAGGTCTAGACCACTCCCAGTTAGCCTGAAAGAGAAAAGAGGGCTGGAAATGGCTGCCTCCCTGTTTTTCTTGCCCCTAGGAGCTTTGCACATTGTGTTTGAATAGAATCTAGTGCATTGGGCAAACTGAAGTGGGCTCATACTCTCCTCCATGTACATATTCATTTATATAAAGCTTATCCATCCTTTAAAAGGCTCATGGTTCTGGCTTCCAGCTGCATGCCCTCCTGGACCCCCAAAGCTCTTTGTGGGGTCTGTAGCTCTATCAAAGCTCACTCTCATGGGAAATTAAGTGTTATGCCCATGCGCTTGTCTCTTCATGTTCCCAGCATTCCAGCAAATGAAAAGAGGGCAGGAAGGAGAGGAGGAAGTGAAGGAACAAGGGCCTCTGGTCAATTGCTTTGCCCTGCTCTATATGGAGTAGCAACACAGTTGTAGGTTCTGGAAATCTGGCATGGATCTAGTCCTGTGATCTTGAACAAGTTTTTCCACATTTTTGAGCTTGGTTTCCTGAGCTATAGAATGGAGATATTAACACCTGCCCTGCCTGACTCATATAGGTGTTACAAAGATCACATAAGATAAAGCCAGGTGAAGTGCCTCATTGTATACCCAGGACAGCCTTGTAGCTGGGACTTGCTGTCAGTAGTTGTGATCAGGAGAGCTGCACTCCCAGGCCTGATTTTGAAAGCATGGGTTGTGTGAGAAGCAGAAATGAAACAATAGGTTGGTGGTCTTTGATTCAGGGAATGGGCAGATACAGGATATCTGGGGTCTTGGGATGCAGGAAGGATCTGCTTGGAAATGTGTCTCCTACAATTTCCACTTTTCTCTGTGTGGTAAGCCTTCACACAAAGGGCTGTCACATTTTTTATCTTGCTGAGCCTCACATCAGTTCTGAGAAGAGAAATATTTCACTGCTGGGGCTGCAGGGGAACTAAATCCCATGTCTCTTGAGGCCTACGCCTGTACTCTGTGCCCATGTCAGCCACCCTGATGGGGAGGGAAATTTTGATACAAGGGTAGAGAAAGCACAAGATTATTTTGGAAAATATGTCACTTCAGAAAGGGTAGGTATAGAGTAAGAGGAGTCTCAGGAGGACATATCTAAGAACTGCAGGATGGGGAGGGCCCTGGGTACCAGAGCAGGAAGTAGGAAAAAGGGTGCAGAAATTCATTCATTCACTTGCTCATTCATTCACTTGCTCATGCATTCATTCATTCAGTTGGTCCTTTCAGACAAGTAGGAGCTGAAGTGATCAGATCTAGTCTGATAATTTGGGGCCTGGAGCAGCTCACAGAGTGGGGTGGGGTGAAGCTAGAGTTGTGGGTGCCGTGAGACCAGCCCAGCAGGGCTACGAGAGGCATCAGGTGAGTCTAAAACAGTAACTAAAGCCAGGCAGATGTGCAGCCTTTTCAGCACCTCAAAGGGACCAGTGGAGGCAAGATCCGCTCTCAAGGAATTAGGACTGAAACTGGAGATGCCAGAGAAAATGTGAGGGTTTTAAGGGCTGGAGCAGGATGAGAGACCTGCAGCCCAGGGAAACCCTCCTGGGTGTAGAAGCTGTATGGTAAGAAGAATGTTGGGGAAGAAAGGACTCAGAAAAAAACGACACCAAGTTAACCTTTAGGATTTCTTTCTGGGACACTGGGAACCACCAGAAGATTTCAGTAAGGGAAAGGGTATGATTAGGTTTGCATTTTTGTTTTTGATACTGGAGATTGAACCAACAGGCATTCTACCTCTGAGTTACAACCCCAGTCCTATTTATTTTTTATTTTGATATAGGATCTTACTAAGTTGCTGAGGTTGGTCTCGAACCTGTGATCCTCCTGTCTCAGCCTCCTCGCACTGGGATTACAGGCATGTACCACGACGCCCAAATAGGGATTGCATTTTTGAAAGACTGCTCGGGTGTGGCACTGAGATTGGATGGATGTGCTGTCAGTGGGGAAGGTGGGTAAAGGGCTGCAGAGGTCTCCAACTAATTCAGTACAGTGGAGATAAAAGTGAGGGGTATGAAGGAGGCAGAATCCATGGGATTTAGTAACAATTTGGATAGGAGATGATTTGTGATAGGGAAGGAGATGTTGAGAATGACTCTCAGATTTACTATCTGGAGATGAGAGAAGATCATCTGGGCTCCCACTTTGCTATTATTTTCTAATTTTTCCAGCATAGGCCACTGTCCTCTTTGAGGCCCCAGTTTCCACTTTTCAGAATAGGAGTTGATCTAGTGGTGATTTTCTAACCATGGTCCTTGGGGCCACGCTGTTGGGTGTGGCCTACGGGAAAGAGCCCTTGCTGGAGTCAGAAGATCTACCTGGCATCCTGGTTCTGCCTGTGACATCAGGCAAAGCCAACTATTTCTGAGCCTAAGTCTTTATTTGCAAAAGTGGAGGTAATTATTCAACGATTTAAGAAATAAACATCCAGACTCCCCCCCTCCCCCAAAAATAAAAAGATAAAAAGAATGAAACCTGGTCTGTGCCTCATGGAACTTGCAGTAGACATATAAACAGACAGTAAGTGCCATGATGTAAACTGTAAAGAGAGGTGGGCCAAAGGAAGGAGGGACCAGCTCGTGCAAGAACTGCATCTAGAGACAGAAGAAGGAACAGCCAGCCAGGTGGATCAGGGGAAAGTGTACACTGGATTGAGAGAATTAGGCCAGGCTTCCCTTGCCCTTCTTTTTTTTTTTTTTTTTGTGGTACTGGGGATTGAACTCAGGGGCATTCTACCTCCGAGCTATACCCCCAGCCCTATTTTTTATTCTTTATTTTGAAACCGAGTCTCACTAAGTTATGGAGTGCCTCACTAGGTAGCTGAGGCTGGCCGCGAACCCGGATCCTCCGGTCTCAGCCTCCCGAATGCTGGGATTACAAGCGTGCGCCACCACGCCCGGCTGCCCTTCTTTTTCATTGCCTTTAGTTGACCCTTACCTCTCTTTCCTGTTTTCTAAATAACAATCTTCTTCCTCCTGCAGCTCAGGCCCTGAGGGGCTCTTCAGAAAGCAAGTCTTTGATCCACTCCTGTTTTGTTTTTTTCTTGTTGTTGTTTTGTTTTGGGTATTCAGGATAGAACCCAGGGGCATTCCATCTCCAAGATATACCCCCAGCCCTTTTTATTTTTCATTTTGAAACAGGGCCTTGGTAAGTTGCTGATGGTCTCACTAAGTTTCTGAGACTGACTTGGAACCTGGGATCCTCCTGTCTCAGCCTCTCAAGTACTGGATTACAGATGTGCGCCACCACATCATACTATTTTAACTTTCATTTACTAGACAAGTACACATGAAATATATCTTCTGAAACAGTCTCCAGACACACAGAGGGGCAGTATCCCAAGAACATCATAGCATAGCTGGGAGATAAATCCTACATGTACAGTAGAGGCCTGGGGTGGGGGGGAGAGGGATGGAATTGGTTTTGTGACAGAGATCAGTGTCGGAAATGCTTGAGTCACATCTTAAGAAATGTGCAGGCATTCCATAGGTGGATAGGCTGGTGGGACTGGGGAGGGTGAGGCACCCAGGATGAGGGACTCTAAGGCAAGAGAGGTCTATATCTGTAGTGTTTATAGCAGTGCCACCCAAACTGCAGATCCACAGTGAGAGAAGGAATTCACCTTATCATTGCTTCCACCAAAGAGAAGTCATCCTATGGTGGAGTTGTGGGAGGACTGTGGCTGTCCCCTGAACTGAAGTGTGTTTATTGACCATCAATTTACATCTGGGCTTAAGCTCCTATATGGGATTCATAACAAATAGCTTCTGGACACACAGCTGGACTCTGGACCACACCAACTGCTTTACAGTTGTGTTAGTCAGCGTTCTGTGACTGTAACAAAATACTTGAGATAAATGACCTGCAAGTAGAAACCATTTATTCTGGCTCCCAGTTTTAGGGGTTCCAGTCCAAGATTGGGCAGGGCTCTTGCTTTGGGCCTCTGGTGGGCATGGCAGATGGGAATGGCAGGTAGCATATGATTGAGCAAGCTGCTCACCAGCCTGCTCATCATGAGAACAGGAAGTAAAAGATAAAAAAGAAGGCAGTGGGGTTCCAATATCCTCTTCAAAGAACATCCCCAAAGACCTAAGGGCCTTCACTAGGTCCCACCTCCTAAAGGTTCCACTAATAACACTTCTCTGGGGACCAAGACTTTAACACAGAAGGACATTCAACAACCAGACTAGACCAAGAGTTTACCAAATGCTCTCTTACAATTTCATGCTCTTTTGCCCCTTAAAAAGTCCTCTGAGGTTTTCCAGGCAGGTATCATATAGGATGGAAATGGAAGCACGGAGAGTTTAAGTCATGCAACTAGCAAGCGGTGAGGCTGGGAGAAGTCAGGAGCCGGCTCCCAGCCCTTTCCTCCTCTTGTTCATCAATGGCTCCTGATGGAAGACCAGGCTGTGTGGAAAAACCTTTCCGGCTCATGAGGTGACTTTGTGGCCAGCTTGTCCCCTGGAAACAAATGTCAAAGACAGAATGTGGCGTAAGTGGGTCACATGTGTGATCTCCCATGGCATTTCTCATGTTCCTCCATGTCCTATCACTGTCACATCATAAATAGAGACAGGATGACTGTCCCTTTCCATTCACTCATGCTGGAGTCACTCCTGCTGGCCATCCCCGGGGACCTTCTGCCAGCTCAGCCCTCTGCTTGACATTTCACTATCTAAAAAGGCTTGGCATCGACTGCAGGCACGGAAATTGCCTCATTTGTTCACAGATACAGAGGGCACCTTCTTAAAACAGGTTTAACTTTCCACAAATGCCATTCTAGGGTGTGTTGCTCTTATCCGGGCCAGCTGGGGCCATGTGCTGAGCCGTCCTGTCCATTCTCTTGGAACATAGCTCTCCTTGGGCTCAGCCTTTTTTTCTTTCCCCTCCTGGTGAATAAGCCAAGAGCAAGTGAAGAAGGCAGCTATAGGGAAGATCACACAGGCCAGGAAAGAAGAGAGCCTCCAGGCCTTGGAACATAAATCTTCAGATATTATCTGGCCATTTCTCCAAGCAGCAAGCTAATGGAGAAAGCTCAAGAGGCCCAGGTCTGTGACTTTCACTTGGAACCATTTTATGAAGCCAGAGTGAGCTGCAGATGGCCTGGGGCTCCAACACCTGGCCTGCTGGAACACAGTCATGCTGTCCATCAATGTCCTGGTGGGGCTCCTGCCTGCAAAGGGGCTGAGGCAGGGCTCCTCACACCTGTGGTCTCTCAGCTGAGAAGCATTCTGGGTCTCCAGGCTGTTAGAAGCCGAGTCTTGGAAAAGGCACAGAAAATCTACAGTGTTCAGCATTGTACAGAAAACCACTGGGGATATTGCCACATGTGTCTTTCCCTCACCTTGGCCTGGATCCCCATATTCTGAAATAATAGCTTGCTAGAGAAGGGGAAAGAGCACTGGATGACAGTCAGGAGGCTTTCCTGGCTCCATATCAAGTCTCCACTGACCCAGGGCAAGTCTCTCTGGGCCTGTTTTCTGCCATATATGAGGGGCACAGTTCACTCTTGGAGCTGCCCCAGGAGTGGGAGACAGTCCCAACCAATCCCCAAAGGCTTTGAGGAAGCATCAGGCAGACTCCAGCTGGCCACCTTCCTAACCACAGTGCAGGCCATATTATTTACCTCTCTACTAATCCATTGGCCATGATTCTTCTCCCTCTCTCCCTTTTCTTTAGACAACATGAGAGGTCCTCCTATGGTGAGGAATTTCTATCTTCATCCAACTATGCGCAACTTGAAATTAGGGCCCTCACCTTATTGGAATTCACAGAACCTAGCATAAGTATCTGTTGAATGAATGATTGAAATTTTCCCCAACAGAATCCCCATACCCTCAAAAGGTTTTTTATATTTAATGAGTCTTTATATTAAGCTTGCTATGCACCAGGCATTCCTATAAGGATTAAAGTGTATTAACTCATTTCGTAGGTACCATTGTTATATCTGCTTTATATATTAAAACCTGTGTCTGGTAATTCCAATAGCTGAATCTCCTTCGTCTGTTTCTCATCTATTTTTTTCTTGATTTTTGATCCTTTGCTCTTGATTCCTGGTATGTCTGATGATTTGGGATTGAATGCTGATGACTTCGTTAGAAAAATGGCAGAGACATTTTAAGGTTCTGAATGATGTTACCTTTCTCCAGAGAGGATTTACTTCTGTTTCTCAAAGTGGTTAGGATAGGGGCAGATCGGGAATGATTCTAGAATTGAGCCCATTCAAAGCTGTGCTTTAGCATCTGTGAGGATTGGCCCATTTCCCATTTATCTTTGCTACCAGTTTTTTGTCTGTCAGTGTCCCTTTACCCTGGTAAGCTCTGATTCCACCTGTTGCCTTCTTGAGTGTGAGTGGCCACCGAGAGCTCTGCTTGGATGCTCAGCTTCCTGCCCATTTCTTGCTACTCAGCCTCTCAGTCACTGGCTGCTGCTTAGAAGTAAAAAAATACTTTGAGTGGAAAAGGGGCTCCAAATGCCAGGCTAACCCTTCTATTTTCTTTCTTTGGGATTTGGACCACTCAAATCCCCCTTGACTTGTTCCTGCCAATACCCTTAAAAATTTGTACATATACTATGTTTGAGGGTGCACATATTTATTTAAGGATATACATATATATACACATATATGTACTATACACACATATATGTACACACATCGCACACACACACATACATATAGTTCTGATTTTATACATCTCAACAACAGGGTTATTCTAATGTAATCTAGCCCACCAGAGTTGGAAAATAAAATGCTTATCCTTATTTTGTAGATAAAGAAACTGAGGCATAGGAATGTTGACTAACTTACCCAGCTCCTATGTTTAAGTGAAACATTTAGTTGCTTATTCAAAAATATTTACCAAGCACCATCCATGTGTTAAATACAGCCTCAGGCACTGTGGATACATCAACTAATAAGCCAGTCCTTGTCTTCCAAGTTCTCAGGGTCAAGTGGAAGTCACTTGTAATTCAATATAGTCAGTGCAATGACAGGTGCTCACCGGAGCTCAGGCAAGGGAACCAGCCTGGGTTTATCACACTGACCAGGGCTTTTTTCTCGACGTAAATGCCTCCTAGACAGTGAATTTCTTAAAGTTGGAGTCTGCAGCTCATTCACTTCTTCATCCCCAGAGCTCAGCACAGTGCTTGGAACAAGGCAGGCACTCTATAAATAATGTGTTGAAATTGAGAGGAATTCATTCCAAACAAGGAAGAAGGAAACTAAGATAAATAAGATGAAGGCCATAAGAAATTAGAGAATACCTTAATTCCTGATCCATCCATTCACCCACTGTGTAGCCTTAGAAGAGCCATGGCCCTCTCTGGGCCCAATGTTTCATTTATAAAAGGAGGCCAGCTGGCTGCTGGCCTACTCAACTTCTTGCTGAGTGAATGTGAAAGTCACCTCCCTTGTCTGGGGCTCAGTTTTCTCATCTACAGATTGGGAAGTTGGACTGAATAATGTCACTGTCCTATCCAGCTCTATGTCCCTGTAGCTGAGAACGATGACACAGCCCACCCTATGGGCCCCCAAACACCCTCAGAACTACAGTTCCAGGTCAAATGACCTGTGGTCTGTCAGATAGAACCAGGGTGGTCACCGGTCTTCTTTTTTCTCCCATGGAAAAGTTTAGGTTGAAAAGTTTTTCTCGAGCTTATTGGACAAATGTGAGATGTCTTCTTGTGAGGACAAGAGTGCGGAGAAGCATTTGCTGGTTTCTCTTCCCTGGGCCTGGCTCCAGCCAGCCTGATCTGTCTCTCACTTTTCCCAGCCCAGAGCTTACTTTTCTGTTTAAGAAAACACTGCTGTCTCTATGGCAAACACAATACTTAGGAAGGAAGCCAGTTCCCTCTTCTGGTTTGGCTAAGTGGCATCTCTCCATCTCCCTGGGATCTGGACATTTTCACAAAGACATCTGAAGAAACAAGTGGACACAGATTCACACTCAGCTGATTAGGGGATGGCCCTGCACCCCACTCCCCAGGGAGAGCATCTGCCTCCCAAAGCCTCTGTGGAAGTAGGAGGTGCTGGCAGCAGCCAGCTGGCCTCTTTTTATAAATGAAACATTGGACCCAGAGAGGGACATGGCTCTTCTAAGGCTACACGGTGGATTTGCAGAGTAGGGCATAGAGTTGAACGTCACTATGAAACACCTCCTGTGGTCCCTTGGGCTCGGAGTTCCACTGGATTCCTTCCTTTTTCCATTCCTTCCCTCCACCTCTATCTCTCTCCCTCCTTTCTTCCTTCCCTCCTTTCTTTATTCCTTTATTCCACACAGGTATTGAACCCAGGGACCCTCTATCACTGAGCTACATCCCCAGCCCTTTTCATATTTTGAGGCAAGGTCTCACTAAGTTTCACAGATTGGCCTGGAACTTACAATCCTCCCACGTACTGAGATTACAGGTGTGAGTCATCATGCCTGATTTATATTGTTTTTTTTATTTATTTATGTATGTATTTATTTATTTGGCACTAGGGATTGAACCCAAGGGTATTTCACCTCTAAGCTAAGCTAAACACTCAGCCCTTTTAATTTTTATTGTGAAATGGGGTCTTGCTAAATTGCTAAGGGTCTCCCTAAGTTGCTGAGGCTAGTCTTGAACCTGTAATCCTCCTGCCTCAGCCTCACAAGCACTGGGATTCCAGACATGGACCACCATGTCCAGCTTGGATTGCATTTCTGAATCACATAACTGACTTCCAATTCCTCTCTCATCACAGATCCTGCCAGCTGCCCTGCATTCCCTGTCTGAATTTCTACCCAGAACACTGCAGTAAGCTGGGGGAAGCATTTGGGCCAGCCAGGTATTTGCAAAAGTGTAATTCCAGAAGTGGAAGGAGGGGGAGGAGGCAATCTGAGCTGTTTTTGTGGATTATGCAGTTACTGACCTAAATTTCATACTGGGGGGAAAAGAAAGCAAGAACTGCCGCAGGTAACACTGACATGGTGGAGAAGGTGCTGAGGAGATGAAATGCCCGACTGGGGTCTTTGAAAATGTTCTGTTTTAATTGGATGCGTCTCTTCAGAACTGGCTGGTGGCAGGCTATCGCAGGCTCCTTTTAATCAGTGGAATTCACATTTCTCTGCTGCGGCTCCACACTCAAGAAAGAGCGATGGGGCAGGGGCTGGAGGGGGGTGGTGGTGGTGGATGTGATTCCAATTTGAAATATGGTAATTTGGGAGAAAGCTATTTCAAATGGAATCACCAGGCTCCTTGTGTGTGATGCTCTAGGGAGTCAATTTTGTGAAGGAAAAAGAAGCTGCTGCCTTTGGAGCAGAAGTCCAGGTTATCTGGCCACGATCTTGTTTTTATAGAATGTGCATGGGGGAGGTCCCTTTCCAAGGTCTCCAGCAGCACAGTGCACTGTCCCCAGCCCCAGAAGGAGTATTCCAGGGGGTCAGAATACAGGAAAGAATGGGGGCATGTGGCCAGGGGCAGGGAGAACAGGGGCAGGAGCCAGAGCAGCCACAGACCTGGGACCTCATGCCAGGGGTCAGGATAGAGCATCTCTGACCATGATGAAGCAAGGGTTGTCCTCAGTATTTTTACTTTTTGTAGTACTGGGAATTGAACCTAGGGGTGTTCTACCTCTGAGCTACATCTCCAGCCCTATTTTATTTTGAAACAGAGTCTCACTAAGTTGCTGAGGCTAGCCTTGAATCTGGCATCTTCCTGTTTCAGCCTCCCAAGTACTGGAATTGCAGGCATGTGCCACCATGCCTGGCTTATGTCCCTAGTATTTATCCATTCACTCAATAAATGGTTGGGCAGAACTACTCACTATTAAGCACTGGAGCTCTCCCTGTATAAGCATGAAGGGCCTCTTTTCTGACTGTAGGGGTTTATATTCCAAACTCATCTTGGGGACGTTTGGACCACTTCAGAGCAGAGCCAAACACTTGGGAAGATCTCAGGACTACCAGAGGTGCATGAGGGGGAACCATTTAGGCCAGCCAGGTATTTGTAATAGTGTAATTCCAGAGTTGGAGGGGGAGGGAGAAGCAATTGGAGCTGTTTTTGTAGATTATGCAGTTACTGACATAAATTTCATACTGGAGGGAAAAGAAAGCAAGAACTGCCACAGGTAACAGGAGATTCCAACCATGTGGTAATTGCAAAACCCTGTAGACCACCCCTACTGCAGGTAGGCTGTAGGTTGGACCCCACCAGGCTTAGTCTGTCCAGGCTGCGATAATAGGATACCGTGGACAGAGTGGCTTGTGGACAACTTACATTGTTCTTTATGGTTCTAAAAATGAGAAGTCCAAGATCAAGGAGACAGACTTGGTGGCTGGTTAGAACCTTCTTTCTGGTCGTTCACAGATGACCAAAGGGACAAAGATGCTCTTGGGCCTCTTGGGCACTTGCCTCCTTAGTGAGGGCTCTGCCTTCCTGACTGGATCGCCTTCCAAATGCTTCCCCATGACACCACTCTGGGAGTTAGGAGTCTAACATATGAATTTGGGGGACACAAATATTCAATCTATAGCACCCACATCCTCAGGCAGCCTCAGCCCATTGAGATTGAGTGGACAGAGGTAGGGAACCGTGAAAGGGGAGAGAGTTTGGGGTGGTTTGTTATGAAACACCATGATCAGATGAGACAGTAGGCTCATAGAGCAGGGGTCAGCAAGCTTCCTACAAGGCATCAGACAGTAAATGCTTCAGGCTCTGCATATCAGTCTCTGTAGCAACAACTCAATCCGCTGTTGCAGAGCAAAAGTAGTCAGGAACAATACAGAAATAAATGGATATGACTGTGTTCTGATAAAACTTTACATATAAAAATGCGTGGCAGACCAGATTCAACCCATCAATGGCAGTTTGCCAGACCATGCAATAGAGTGTAACCAGCTGAGCGACAAGCTCTCACTTAGAAATCTAAAATGGTGGTGTTTGCCTTTAATCCCAGCACTTGGGAGGCTGAGACCAGAAGATGAAAGGTTCAAGGCCAGCCTTGGCAACTTAGCAAGCCCTCAGCAACTTAGCAAGACTGTGCTTCAAAATAAAAAATAAAAATAGCGGAGGTGTATTGCAAAGGCAGGATGCCTCTAGGTTCAATCCCCAGTAACACACACACACACACACACACACACACACACACACACACACACACACACCATTCCCTGCAAAGTTAGAGACAGAGCATCCTGAAGTCACTAGTACTTCTCCAAGGCTTTTTCCCAATCCACATTCCTTGGCTGCCCTAGGCCTCTTCCCACTGTGCATGTTGAAGCTTTTCACTGCACAGGGAACTCAGAACTCAGGGGCCCTGGCTACACATGGAGTTCAGGTCCTGTCCATGGTGCTCTGTAAGTACAGGCTGTATTTCAGGACCCTCTGAGCCTCCATTACCTTACCAGTAAGAGGCAAAGATAACAACTGACCAGAGCCATCCTGTGAACCAAATGGGATTATACTTGTGAAAATGCTTTGCAAATGCCAGTTTGTTGGGACAAAAATGCCTGTGATTAAACCTCAGCATCCTGCCTCTCTTGTAGGTCTGTTTTGTGGTTTTCCTCATCTCACCATGCTCATAACCCTTTCTCCTAGTGGGTTTTCTGAGTCATGGGGAGAGCCCTCTGATCCTGGTTCTGAGTCTCTATGGGGACATGGTCACTCCTTCCCAGCTGGGAGGAAAGCCCTGTCAGCTTGGTTCACTCTGAGATGGTGGGGACCCGCCTGGCTATTTCCCAAGCAACCCAGGACTCAGCCTTGAAGACTCCTGTGGCAAGCTTCGAGCCAAGGAGGCGCCTCCCCTCCAGGCCCGGCTCGGCTCTGCAGTGTCTGCTAACAATCAGTCCTGCTTTGGAGAGAGAGAGAGACAGAAAGAGAGAGAGAGAGAGAGAGAGAGAGAGAGAGAGAGAGAGAGAGAGAGAGAGAAAACGCTTCTCCCTGCAATGAGTGTTAGCCTTGGCCCGCTCTGCAGTGCTGTCTGTCCTGCCCTCTCCCTCGTGTCCTGTTTCACTCCTAGCATTTCAGAGAACAATTCAAAGGCCCCAGAGCCTCTGGTATTTCAGTTCCCTGGCCCAACACACAGTGTGGGTCCACCACCCACCTAAAGCAATTGAACCCTCCATGGTGCTCCACGAGCTGCAGGTGTTCCAGGTTCAGCCTAGGCCACAGTGTGGGGCTCAGTGCAGCCGCCCAGCCCCGAGCCCAGGGCACTGTACAACTCCAGCTATTTTTGTGGACTGTGAGTGGTGCCACCTGTGTGGGTGTCCATGACAGCTCTATTAACTCTTGCTTAACAATGTGGGTTTTTTTTTTTTGTTTTGTTTTGTTTTTTGCAGTACTGGGGATTGAACTCAGGGGCATTCTACCTCTGAGCTACATCTCCAGCCCTATTTTATTTTTTATTTTGAAACAGGGTCTCACTAAGTTGCAGAATGCCTCACTAGGTAGCTGAGGCTGGCTGCAAACCTGGATCCTCCAGTCTCAGCCTCCCGAATGCTGGGATTACAAGTGTGTGCCACCACGCCCGGCTAACAATGTGTTTTTATAGTGACTAGCAGAACGCTGAGTCTCTCTACTCTCTTGAACTGGCCAGACCTTGAGAACCTGGCAATTTAATACTTCTAATACAGGAGAAGGCCTGGGCCTTGAATCAGCCTGCCCTAACCCCAGAACTGGCACTTACAAGTGAAGAGACTTAGACAATCTCTTTTTCCTTGTTTGGGAACAATAATACTTTACGAGGTGGTTCTGAAAATGAAATCTCAAACATAGAGTACATTTTACAAATAAAATAAAGCCACGGAGTTTGAGGGCTAGCTTGAGCCACAGTGTTCTGACACCAAGTGGCATGTGATAGATAGTAAATGCTTGATCAGTTGAGAAATCACATCCACAATAGGTGGTGATTCTCTGGGAATTTTATTTTATCTGTGCGTTGTGGTCTGAATAATGTTAAGTGAGATTAGCCAGTCACAGAAAATGAAGGGAGACATGTTTTCTTTAATATGCGCCAGCTAGGGTATAACCGGTATACCAGAAGGAGTCAAGATAATGGAAGAGAAACCTCAGTGGAGCCAGGGAAGTGTTCTAAGGGAAGGGGAAGAGGAAGGGGAAGACTGAGGTTCATTATTGGAAACAGTAACATTAACCATGTGTACATATGTGAAAATCCCCAATGTCATTCTCAGTATTCTGTATGGGAAGGGGGGAAACGGGAGGTGGGGGGGCACCAAGTGCTGGGTGCATGTATGTCAATGTTAACATGATACACATTATGATGTGAGATCATAATGCACTATAAAAGCACATAAAAAATAAATATCTCTCAAAGGCCTGTTTGCTAAAGGCTTGGTCACCAGTCTGTGGTGCTCTTGGGGGTGGAGGAACTTTAGAAGGCAGGGCCTAGAGGAAGGACATTGGGTCAGTGGGGGGCATGCCCTTGAAGGAGTTATCGGAATCTGAGCCCTATTTTCTCTCTGCTTCCCGGCTGCCTTGAGGTGAACACCTGTGCTCTGCCATGATGTTCTGCCTTGCCACTGGCCCAAAAGCAAAACAGCCAACCCACCATGGACTGAAACTTCTAAAACCATGAACCAGAATAAACTTTTCCCCCTTTAAGTTGTTGTATTTCAGGTATTTTTCCACAGCTATGGAAAGCTAACACAATGAATAACTGTGATTATTTTCAAACTTTCTAACCATGAGTAGAAATTTGTTTTATAACCAGGGGGGAAAAATTCAACAATATTATTAAATAAATGCAAGCAAAATGGTCAGATAAATGAATAATGGCCAGAGATGAATTTGACAGCAAGAATTATATATGAACCAAGGAGAGTACAAGTACTTTAGAGCCCTCCTTTGTCAAACTTTGGAACAAATTCTCATTTTTCCTCTACCTGACTATTTCCCTTCTTTAAGAAGATTATGGTCTAGTGGAGTGATGGACAGTGATTGTGAAGGTACAGGGGCCAGATGAGAGGCTGTGGCTTGGTCTACAAGGCTGGGGTTGTAGGTAGGGAGATTGACAGTCAAAAAAGATCTCAAAGATAAGTGGATCCCAGATTAAGCCTTGATGAGAGACCAGAGTTATCCAAGTGAAGGAGAGGCAGGGTGCTCTGGGAACAAGGATGGCACGTGCAGGGTGGGGAGCCTGGGTGTTTGATACTGGATACAACACTATCCTCCTTTGGCTTCAACACTCTCTGCTATAAAATGAGAGCATGGGACCAGCTCTCTCATTCTCAGTTCTGGTTACACATTAGAATTATGTTTAAAAAATAGCAAAGCCCAAGCCCCACCTTATATCAATTAATCAGCATCATTATGGGTGAAACTTGGGTGATGGCGCTTTTTAGGGCCCCAGGTGAATGTAATGCGCAGCGAGGATTGTGGACCTCTGGACTAGGTATCTGGACTTGATTTCATATGTTTTTCTCTTAAAGTATGTCTTTTAAATTGAGATAAGACTCATTTTTTTTCACTAATAAAAATTTAACATCACTGATCATGGTGACATGTGCCTGTAATCCCAGTACTTGGGAGGCTGAGACAGGAGGATTGCAGGTTCCAGGCCAGTCTCAGCAACTTAGTGACAATCTGTTTCAAAATACAAAATAAAAAGGGCTGAGGATGTAGCTCAGAGATGAATGCTTTGGGGTTCAATCCCTAGTACAAAAAAAAGATAAAAGAATTTAAGATCATAAAACAAATTTTAAAAATAGAAAATTGTTTTTTCTAACTATTACAAAAGTAGAAAAAGAGTGAAGAGAAAAAAGAGTAGGAGAAAAATCAACACCTAAAGGGTTAGAGGAACAAGACAGAGACCTTTATATTCATGTGAGTAGGCAACCATCTGCTGGTTATTATATAAAGCAGAAGATGTAACCCTGCTCATCCAGGAACATCCGCAGGTGGGGCGCCTACTCCAGACTGGTTTGGTCTTTTACCAGTCCTGTGGATGCAGCAGTTCATAGATCAAATGTAGTAAAATAAAGCTATGGTCCCTGTCAGAGTAACCAAGTCAGCCTCAAAAGGGCCTATGGGAGAACTAACTGGTATTTGCTTGCTCTCACTGAGGCCTCTAGGGAAGAATGTCCCACGCCTTTCTCAGAGTCCAGTATTGCTAGCAATATTTGGCATTCTTTGGCTTGTGGACACATCCCTTTGATCTCTGCCTCTGTCATCACATGACATCTCCTCATCTCCACCTTGTCTGTGTATGTTTGTGTTGATTTTCTTCTCTTTTTCTTATAAGGACACCAGTCATGTTGAATTAGAGCCTACCCTAATGACCTCATCTTAACTTGGTTACATTTTTAAAGACCTTTCTTTTCTTTTTTTGTTATTGTTATTGTTGTTTATTTGTTTTTGCAGTGCTGGGGACTGAACCCAGGGGTTCTACAACTAAGCAACATCCCCAGCCTGTTTGGATTTTCATTTTGGAACAAGGTCTCCTTAAGTTGCCCAGGCTGGTCTCGAACTTGGGACCCCCTGCCTCAGCCTCCTGAGTAACTGAGATTACATAGACATGTACCACTGCACCTGGCACAAAGATCCTGTTTCTAAAAAAGATCACACTCAGAGATTCATAGGGTTAGCACTTGAACATATGTTTTTGGAGGACACACTTAAACCCATAACACTAGGCAACTTGAGCAATTTGGTGAAGCCCTTGGGCAATTCTGAATGCCACCAATCTAAGCAGTCATGGACTGGAAATACCTGTTCTTTGCATAAACTGGTGAAGCAGAATGATGAATTGAGTAGGTGCAATTTCAATTCTCACAACTGAAATGGTGATAAGAGGACAAGAATGCAGCAGCAATAACAGAAATCTGATCCAGTTTAGTAAGTGAAAGTCCATACTTACAAAGTAGATAAATTATGGAAAGATTATTTCCATCACAGAGGAGCACTCTGATTTATGAGAGTGCTTAATTACTTACTCATAGACCAATATTTAGGCATCATTTTATAAATGTGTATACACACACACACAATCTCAGATCATCTTCTCAACAAGTCTATGAATTAAATACTATGAGCCCATTTTTACTGAGGAGGTAAGAAGGTTGCCTTGAAAATTAACCAAGGTTTTCCATTTCCTTGCAGACACTAGGAGCTCCCCTTATACTAAAACACCCTTTCAGGATCCTACTCAGAGTAAGCTTAGCTGGGTACAGCAGCACATGCCTGTAATCCCAGTACTTGGGAGCTGAGACAGGAGGATCACAGGTTCAAGGAGAGGCTCAGCAACTTTGTGAGACTCTCAGCAACCTAGTGAGACCCTGTTTCAGAACAAAATTTTTTTTAAAAGACTGGGGGTGTAGTTTGGAGGTAAAATGCCCTGGGATTTAATCCCCAGTAACCCCCCCCCACACACACACACAGTAAGCTGTCCCCAAGCAACTTGCATCAGTGAATATATAAAATGTGGATCTGCAGTTTATTGGAGCATACTTACAGTGTAAAACAAAGCTTACCTCTACTTGGTCAACCCTAAAGCACCTTAAAGAAGGATAAAATTATTTTGAGAGGAAAAAAAAGATGAGCTTGGAAATGTTCACTCAGAGCTTGATGAATTTAGCCCATTCTGCATCAATAAACCCGATGACAGACCGGCAATATTCATCTTCCCTACCACCTAATCCCAGTCTCTTGGGTACCTGGGCAATTCCCGGCTCCTTGTACTATTAAAAGCAGCATATTGCTGCTTCTCTAATGACATTTGACAGTAAAATTGGCATTGGGCCAGTGTTTGCTCTAGCTAATTTAGAAAAATGTCACATTTGAAAAAAGGATTTCATTAAGAATGAAGTTTCCATTCCAGTATCACAAACAAGAGCCTGTGGCAATTACACTGCTCTTAATTTACTTCCATATTAACACACCTTGCTCTTTGTCACGTGGGTATTCATCACACACATGATAGAGGCCCAGAACCACACACTCTGAAGACCAGACTCTGAGCCCTGGTGCAGTGTCAGGCCACTCATCCAATGTCTCTCAGGTGGGAGAGATATAGCAAGTAAAACAGAGCAGCTGGTGTGGTGGTGCACACCTGTAATCCCAATATTTGGGAAGCTGAGATGGGAGGATCACAGGTTTGAGACCAGCCTCAGCAATTTAGCTAAGCCTGCCTGTACCAAATTAGTGAGACTCTGTTTCAAAATAAAAATAATAATAATAATAATAATATAGGGCTGGAGGAGTAGTTCAGGGGTAGAATGCCCCTGAGTTAAGTCCCTAGTACCACACAACAACACAGCACCAACAAAAAAACAAGTAAACAATAAACAAACAGAGCAAAAGCCCTACGCTGTGGTGGAGGGGTAGGAAGATGGTTAGCCTACTAGATATGGGAGTAGTGTATGTTAGTAAGCAATGGGGTGAGGAGGGATGAAGATCATGTAGGGCCTTATAAGCCAAAGTAAGGACTTCAGCTTCTACTCAGAAATACAGAGATTTTCCAACAAAGAAGTGACATCATGTATCTTTTGAAAGCATTACTCTGGTTACTATTTTGAGAATAGGCAGCGGTGGGTGAGGGTGAGGGCAGAAGATGAGGAAATTGTTGGAAGGCTCTTGATTGATCCAGGAGAGAAATGACGATGGCTGTGCCAGGTGGTGGCAATGGGACTGGTGGGAGGTGGCCACATTGTGAGTCTACTAGAAGTTTCCTGATAGAATGTATGTGAGGCATAAGAGAAAGAAAGGCAACAAGGACGACTCCTAAGCTTTTGTCCTGCACCACTGGAAGGAGAGACTGTCACCAACTAAGATGTGCAGGACTGCAGATGAACAGCTTTGAAGGAGAAGAGAGACATCTGGACACGTTTTGCATTTGAGAAGTCTATTCACATCCAAAAGGAGAAGTCTGGCAGGCAGTCGATACTATTGCCTGGAGTTCAGGAGATTTGTTAACATATAGGGAAAATTCAGACCTGCAAAGTGGCTAAGGCTACCAAGGAGGAGTGGATTCATAGGAGAGTGGACCCAAAGGATTTTAGACACTCAAAGTCTGGAGAGATGAAGAGAAACTAGCAAAGGAGACTCAGAAGGAGCAGCCAGTAAGGTGGGAGGAGAAGCAGGTGGGTCTTCTCATGGGAGCATGAAAAGAAAATGCTCCCGGGAAGAAATATGATACACTCTGTCCAATGCTGTGGAAATCTGTGGATTGCCTTTTGGATTCAGTGACGTGGGGGCCATTGGAGGATAGTTGCTTAACATTTAAAGCTATACCTAGAGATTTGGGTCCTGAAAACTTGCCGTCAAGAATTGAGGCCATCAAGAATTTCCATATTTGCAAAGTCTTCTCTAATACGATTTTCTCCACTGTTTATTCAAAACCTTTTAAAAGCTGGGCATGGTGGTGCATACCTGTAATCCCAGTACTTGGGAGGCCCGAGACAGGATCACCGGTGTGAGGACAATCTCTGCAATGTAGCAAGACTCTCACTCTAGTGAGACCCTGTCTCAAAATTAAAAACGGCTGAGGGTGTAGCTCAGAGGTAGACTGCCTCTGGGTTCAATCCCCAGTGCTACAAAAATAAAACAAACCTTGTAAAAGCTACGAGTAATCACTTTTATCCCTTTTTGCCAGCTTCAAAAATCACAAGTGCTAGTTGAGCTGTCAGTCCCCTGTGCTTTGCTCCAGTTCCTTAGTTTAGCACCTGGGTTTGATCCTGGTTTCACTTGCTAGCTATGAAAATGTGGGGAAATTACTTCTCTTGAGTCTCAGTTTCCTTATATGTAAAAATGAGAATTTTAGTAAGCACTCAGAGAAACTTTGTGAGGGTTAAATGAGAAGATATTTATGCAACACTGACTAAGTTATGTAGTTGGTAGGGATAAACTGTGTTTTTCATCCCTCCATGAAATTACTGCCCACATGGCCATACTCATGGAGGACCAATAGGTCTTCTCACTTGTTAAAGACTACCTTCTAGAAATATGACTTCCAGCAAATGTAACCAGACCACAGCCTCAGAAAGTTTTTATATGGCATGCTTGGTCCAGTTGCTTGATAATATTCAAACTCTTTGTATTTAAATCTGCAAATACTAATAAGGACCAACTATACTAGGCACAGTGATTACAGGAAACACTGAGTCAGGAGAGGGGTGTAGGAATTAATTCTGTTTGAGTGAGTCTTCCTAGAGGTCTCTTGAATTTAATGTTAATGATTTTTAAAAAATCAAGTTTAATAAAAGGTATTCTGGGCCAAGGGAACAGATTATGCAAATATACAGCTTTAAAGAAAGTGACTTTTGCAGGTAAGTTGGCTGGGGCAATGAGCCAGGAGCTGAGGCTAGATAAGAAGGTAGGGTTCATATCTGTAAGGGGTGGACTTCTGATAAATAGAAGTGACTAGAGCCTCTGAGTGGCTTCTGTAGGATGTGGCATGACCAGATTTGCCTTTTATGGCTGTCACTTGGACAACAGAATGGGAGATAGATGGAGGGAAGACCACGAAAGTAAATGTTACTGCCATCTTTTCCAATTCTTTCGGTTTGACACACTCGATTTCTCTTCAACCTCCATGGACAGCATGCAAATATCCATCTATCATAGCCTTGAAAAACTGCCAGTGTCAAATGTCACCACTCTGTTCTCTCTCCACTGTGTTGTTCCTGACACCATTAAAGTTATCCTGAGGGACTTCTTTGACTTTTGTTGTTAGTATGCCAACAATTTCCCCTAAAGTGCTGACAATTGGTAGCAGTTTCTCCAAGTCAGTGACTCCACCTGGAATAGTAGGTGCTATGATGGCTGTCTCTTCTTCCGCCCACCCCCATCTTGTGGGCATGATCTACCTGTCCCTAGGGACCCCTGGGTGAGCGCAAGCCACAGAGCTGAGTGCCAGATTAGAGAGTGAAGAGCTTCCAGTTAAGCCCTCCCTCATACCCTGTGGAAAATCAGGTCCCCAAAGGACTCTCTTTGAGGTCCGAAGAGTATAGCCATCATAAGAGAATTCCTTCCAGATAAGGTTCTGTGGGACGAAAACCCCAGCAACGTTGAAATCAAGTGTGTGCCTGCTTGGGGGCCATGCCTCACATCCTGGGACCTTCTCTGGATTCTAGAGAAAGGCAGAGCTGCTTTTCTAAGCCTGCTCTTGCTGCCGCTTCCTCAGCAGGCCATGGCTGTAAACAAAGACGCACCTAATAAATGCCTTGAGAGTCTCTGGGCCTTGTATTGGAGGTCAGTTCCCTTGATTCTTTCTTACTTTCATATTCTTCCTATAGGTCTCATGTCTGTCTTGATTGTGTGTGTGTATGTGTGTGTGTGTGTGTGTGTGTGTGTGTGTGTGTTACTAGGGGTTGAACTCAGGTCACTCTACCTCTGAGCTATACCTCCATCCCTATGTTATTTTTATTCTGAAATAACTTGCTGAGGGCCTTGCTAAGTTGCTGATGCTGTCCTCAAATCTGCTATCCTCCTGTCTCAGCCTCCCAAGTATTGGGATTATAGGTGTGGGCCACCACACCCAGCTTCTGATTCTTTTAAATCAGTCAAATGCATGGCCTTCTCCAGGGACACCAGCAACCAGCTCACTGCATCTTCTCTGAGACCCTCTCAGAAGTGCAGCATTGCCAATGGCCATTACGCAGGCACAGTCCAGCCTGCACAGGTTTGAGACTTCCAAAGCCTCCTTACTTCCAAGAATTTTAATATTTGATTTCCAATGAATATCTTAAGGAAATTCTGCATTGATTGCAGGCTTTCCAGCTCCCAGGACCTTCTACAATGACATGAGTAATAGAATTGCTAGAATGACAAGTTGAGGTCCCTCTGCCCTCTTTGCCTTTGGGCAAAAGAGTAAAGGTACAAAATATTTTGCCAAGAACAATAACACAAAATACCTGGCAAGGTATGAGATGTATATTCATGTGGCTGGGAAAATGGCTTGGGAACTGATAAAAAAAATATAAGCAAGTAACAGAGGGAGACACAATCTCCTGTGAGCTTACGAAGAGGAGCCCTGCAGAACTAGAGCACCATTTGTGCATTTCCAGGTAAGATTAACTAAAAACGAAAAAGGAAGAAAGAAAGCACTCTTTTCTCTGCCCTTCTCATAATGCTCTATCTGAAAAAAAGAAAGAGATTATAGGTAAAGGCCAATTTCTGGCTAATATTAAGATTAGTGGGTTCATTTTGTTACTCTCCAGAGGCTCTTACTAATGTATCCTAGCAAAATAAAATGTAATTAGCTACAAAAATAGCCAAGTTAGCAGCATGAAGAAATCAGCAGATTTGTGAATTTTCAAATATAGAAGTGACTAGTGGCCGGTCTTATTGAGCAAAGGTCTCAAAGCTGATGGGAGTAAGGAAGATGTGGGTGTTAAAAAAAAAAGAAATCAACAACAGGCTTTCCAGCTGGGGACTCAATCTTGCTCTTTAAATATCTAAAACCTTCTCTCAATAAAGCATATAGAATTCATCCTCCTTCAAGTATAACTAAAGAGTAACAACCTAAAATATGTATCTGTTTTTGAGCAAGGATCAAAACTATCTAAAAGTGGACTTCCTGAACAGTGGTAGGAAGTATTGGGGACAGAGCCTGCCCAGCACTCTGTAAATCAGAACTCGTGAAAGGTGGGCGGTGGGTGAGGTGAGGCCCATTTAGAGCTCCCAGTTGTTTATAATTCCCTGAAGAGTATTTCATGCTTCTATGTTCCCTCATCCTTCTGTTGAATTCCTACTGTCCTCCCCTTCACACCCAGCTCAGACATTTCCACCCTTTTCTTTATGTGACCTCTGAACTAAGGGCCTCTGGAGTCAAGCATGTCCCTGCTCGGAGGCACTGCCACCACTCCTCTGTGTGACCTCTGACCTAAGAATCTATCTCTCTTGCTATCCTCTGTGGGCTGTTTCATAATGTGCTTGTTCACATGCCTGTTAACTACTAGCCCATGAGATGATCTTCAACAGCAGCCTGATTCCTACAAGACCGGTACAAAGTAGATGTTCAGAAAATACTGGTGGTGTTATATTGAATTAAAAATTGACGGAAGCCAGGTATAGATCTGTAATCCCAATACTTGGGAGGCTAAGACAAGTAGATCAGAGATTTGAGGCCAGTATGCATTAACTTAGTGAGATCCTGTTTCAAATTTTAAAAATAATAAAAATTAAAAGGGCTGGGGGAGTCACTCAGAGTTAGAATGTCCCTGGATTCAATCCCCTGTTAAAAAAAAAATGATGGAACCCTCAAATCTCTTACAGAAGGCCTATCTGGGCTGAGTTTTTCTGGCAGCTATTTCTAAAGCAGATTTCTGGTGTTGAAAGCCCACTGATTTATTCCTTTTAGATATAGAAAGAATGCCTCTTGCTTTGTAAGTAAAAGAACAATATTTTCACACATACAGGAGCTGCCATAGTTTATTCTAACCCACCTCAAACTAGCCCTTAATTGATCTGAAAAAGGATTCTTCCTTGTTTTTTGTTTTTGTTTTTGTTTTTGTTTTCCTGAATTAGTGTTTAAGGATTGCATTCAGACATGGGAAGAGTGGACCTCATCATTTAGACTTTGGTAGCCATTGTCCCTGTCCTGTCACCCCAGATGGACAGCAATTCTTTTTGTGGTACTGGGGATTGAACTCATGGGCATTCTACCTCCAAGCTATACCCCCAGCCCTATTTTTTATTCTTTATTTTGAAACAGGGTCTCACTAAGTTGCGGAGTGCCTCACTAGGTAGCTGAGGCTGGCCGCGAACCCAGATCCTCCGGTCTCAGCCTCCCAAGTACTGGGATTACAAGCGTGCGTCACCACACTCAGCTACTAACAATTATTTCTGTGGTTATCTATTTGATGGTTCAGGACTACACCTGCCTGTTCACGGCCATGTCTGTACAATGCAGCACAGCACCTGCTACCTGAAAGGCCCTTGGCACATCTTTGGGTGAAAAATGAGTGAGCCAGGACTTGTTGTGAAGAAGGTCCTGGCTTCCATCCCTGGTTCTGCCACTTACTGGACCTGTGTGATCTTGGCAAGGTCATCTGTCTTCTCTGGGCCTTGATTTTCTCATCCGTAAGATGAATGATGACAAGTGCTTTGTTTCCAAGGCTGTTGAAAGAAGCAAATGCTAAATGGCACCTAAGACCATTTGGAAGTGATAGAACATTATGCAACTATCATACATGACTTTTAAAATTGGGTTGGCTTCTGCTTAGGGCAGCATTCTCACTGCTGGCCCAACAACCCTGATCACACACAACTTAGAGGAAGGAAGATTCATTTGCTCACAGTTCTGGAGATTTCAGAAGTTCTGTCCATGGGAGGCCAGGTCTGCCAAGCTCAAGGGATGGTGGTAGGAAGCAGAGAGAGAGAGAGAAAGAGAAAGAGAAAGAGCAAGGACTCTGCTCTCACATCATCAAGGCTGGAAGCAAGAGAGAGGGAGCAAAGGGATCGAGGACCTTATATAATTCCCAAGGCCCCACCCCAGGAACCCATGTCAGCAATCAAGCCATACTGACAGCATGGCTGCCTTGTTTCTATAAGAGCCAAGGGACATTCTGAATCCAAACCATTACAGTTACTAAAGGACTCACGAGCTCCAACACCCAAATCACAAGCCTCCTAGCCTTCATGGTCTCCAGAGAAGTTCCGAATAGTCCAGAGCATGCTGGTGCTGATGAAGTGGTAGACTCTGGCAGTGGGCTGGGTGACAAGGTTCAGGAGAAGAGGGAGCCAGGGTTCTTTCTGCCAAAGCAAAATATTTACTTCATTTCCCCATGAGAACCCAATATCCATGAAGGCATGAGGAAAATCCCATCAGCCTCTTGGGTCTTGTGTAGCAGCCAGTACAATTTCCTACCTGCTCCATCCTTGGAACCAGGTGTTCTTTAAAATGCCCCCCTTCTACCTCTCTCCTCCTGCTGCCAGTTTTTTTTTTTTTTTTTTTTTAATATATCTTTATGATAAGCCACTGATCCCATGATGATCTGCTAAGGAATGGTTCCCATAAGATTTCAGGGCAGGAAAAGCCTTAGGCCCTGGTGAAGAATGAAAAGTAAGAAGTTATAGAAGTTATGGTGTTGCTGATCTTACCTCTCAGGGTCCATCCTGACAAGCAGGTTGGAGACATGACAGATCTGATCTGAAAGGCAGTGCCAGTTGTTTAAAGGAACAAAGTGGGAAGAGAGGGATCAGAAGAAGAAAGAACATGGCCATTCACTTGCTGCACAACAAATTATGATTAATTTAACAGCTTGAAAACTGAAGGCAACTTCTATAGACCAGGAGTCCGGACTTAGCGTCTCACAGGCTGCGAAGTGCCAGCCAGGCCTGGAGTCTCATCTAAGGCTCTGAGTCTTTCTCCAAGCTCTTGTGATTATTAGAAGAATTCATTTTCTCACAGCCTCAGAGCTCCAGCATCTTGTGTCTTCAAAAACAGAAGGAAGGCAAGAGTCCCTGGCTTCCAGACTCTTTCTCAAGGGCCACCAGATTAAGTTGGGTCCAACCAGGATAAGCTCCCATTTGTGTGTGGGGGGGGGGCGGTACTGGGGATTGAATCAAGGGGAATTCTACCTCCGAGCTACACTCCAGCCATTTTTATTTTTTGTTTTTGAAGCAGAGTCTTGCTGAGGCTATCCTCGAACCTGCGATCCTCCTGTCTCACCTTCCCAAGTACTGGAATTACAGGCATGTGCCATCACACCCAGCTGATAAGCTCCCTTTTGATTAACTTAAAGTCAACTAATTAGGAACTACAAGATCCCTTGTACAATATTCTAATGGTTAGAAGCAAGTTATGGATCCCTCCCACAATTGAAGGGGAGGGGATTACACAAAAGCATGGATGCCAGGGATAGAAATCATAAAGGCCATTTAAAATTTCTACTTACCATATATTTACCTTCCGTTTTCTGAGTTCTCTTCTCTTCTCTCTTCTCTCTTCTCTCCTCCCCTCCCCTCCCCTCTTCTCTTCTCTTCTCTTCTCTTCTCTTCTCTTCTCTTCTCTTCTCTTCTCTCTCTCTCATCTCTCAACAAAAATCAACTTGCTTCAACTCATCTTAGCAAAATCAGGAGAATTTATTTTAAGGAAACAAAGATGTCTTGTGGACCAAGAGTAATAATGCAGCTTAGCTTAAAGAAGGGCAGGATTGGGGTGTGGGATGCCATGAGAACCTTGTGTTTCTGTGCGCACTGGTGTCACCATGGTCTCTCTCTGACACCTTTGTCTGCTCTCCAGGTTGTGCTTTATAGTTCTAGGCACGTGCCATCTCCTCCCATCATTTCGGGCAGAATCTGTCCTGCACCCCTGCACAGTTCTAAATTAGAGAAGGAACCTCACACAGATGCTCATGTCTGTGCAGTCCTCGGTGACCAGAGTAGACAGACACATGCCACAAACATGACTGGGAATCCACCATGGTGACCATATGGAGAAGGAAGAGTGGAGGTCAGTTCTTGAGCAAAAGAGGCAGAGGTTCTAGGAAATGCCCACTGCACAGTCTCAGGCATTCCTGTCTGTGGCCAGTAGGTGCAAACCTCACGTGATCTGGTGCATAATTTAGTAGCAACATCCTTGCATTAGTAGTGGGGAAAGTAGAGGGAGCATGTTTAATGGTATCTCACAGCTAGAATCATATGCTGTAGGCACCAAAGACTTATTTTCAGCTAAAAGTGACTCTTCTTGTCAAAAGGAGTTTTAAACTGTGATCCCGTCACCCTGGCACTTAGAAGAAGGCTGATCCCACAGAAGAATCAGCGGTTGCAAATAATGCAGGTTCAGGTGCAGACAGTCCAGTTTAGAGCCAGAGTCCCAGCAGCATCTTACAAAACCTTTCCTAGAGATGGCTGAGAAAGAGCTGCTTTGAGCAAGTGCTGAAAGCAAAGGACAGGGTAATCAAAAGCCCTGAAGAAAAAAGAGAATGTTCCAGCACAGACTGTACAGCTTGTGTTCTGATAAGTACAGAGCGAGACTCACAAAAGACAATCTAGGCAGGACCAGAAATTTAACCTCAGTCATGCTGGTTAAGAACTCTTAACAGTTTTTTTTTTAACCCATTAATGTGTGTGTGTGGTGTGTGTGTGTGTGTGTGTGTGTGTGTGTGTGTGTGTGTGTGTGTTAGTTACTGGGGATTGAACCCAGGGGCATACTACCTCTGAACCTACCCCCAGCCCTATTTTATTTTTTATTTTGAAACAGAGTCTCACTAAGTTGCCAAGGGCCTCCGCAAAGCTGCTGAGGCTGGCCTGTAGCCTTTGATCCTCCTGTCTCAGCCTCCCAAGTACTGGGATTACAGGCATGTGTTGCCATGCCCAGTTAACCAATTTGTGAGGAACTGGTATCAGGATCCCTCTTGGATCTTACAGTTTTTTGCTTAAAGTACATGGGGGTGTGTACACTGGTTGTGGCTCTCCCTCCAGGTTTGGGCACATTACCAGCAAATCCTTCCATAGTCTTCACATAGTTCAAAGTTAGAGGATCATTTCTGATATTGATGCATTTGTATAAGTTTGAAAACCTAGAGCAGATGGTCTCTACTGATGATCCCAGTCACAGTTCCAATATGTGGAGTGGGTCACAACAGGTAAGTATTCCCCAGGCCCATTTCCTTAGCGTTTGGTTTCACTGAGGCTTATTTATGCCTGGGTGTCCTGCATGCTACGGAAGGATTCTTGAAAGGGAAGATTTGACCTGGCTGCTGTCAGAATCCACAAGATTACTGCCCCCCTGGTGCCAGGGGCCATGGCCTAGTCCTCATTTTGTGATGTCAACACAGATTAAGTCCTCAAAAAATGTTCATTAAATGAAAAAAGTGTGACATAATTGTTGTATCGTGATTATATTCTACTGTCTTTCCCATAGATCGTGACACTCCAAGAACCACACTGTTCAATATGGTTGCCATTGGCCACATGTAGCTTTTTATATTTAAATTGATTCAAATTAAACAGAATTGAAATTCAGCTCATTTATCATGATGCCCAAGTGTTTAATAAGCACATGTGGCTAATGGCTCCAGATGGAACTTTCCCGTCACCATGGTAAGTTCTACTGGGTGGTGCTGTGTCAGTATCCTCATGGAACCTGAATCAGGATCACAGGACATTGTGTTCCTCAACCTCAATTGACCTGGTAACAGTCACACTCTCCTAGTAAAGCACACTTTCCTGTCTTCATTACTGCAAAGAAACCTTCTCTGAGTTCTACTCTATGCTCCTGAGACTGGGACAAACCCCCATCTCATCAGATTCCACTTCATCTTTCTTTTTGTGTGTGTGCGATGCTGGAGGTTGAACCCAGAGTCACTCTTCCTCTTCCCTAGCCCTATTTTATTTTTTATTTGGAAGTGGGGTTTTGCTAAGTTGCTGAAAGCCTTAATAAGTTACTAAGACTGGTTTTGATCCTGTGATCCTCCTGTCTCAGCCTCCTACATACCGGGATTACAGGTGTGCAATACCATACCAAGTTTCTGCTTCATACTGAAATGCCTGTCGTACCAGACAGGGTCCTGCCTCCGGTTAACAAAGACCTTGAGAACAGGGTTGGGCTCTGACAAATCTCTGACCTCCAGCATCTGGCTCAAGGGTTGACAGAGGGGAGCATCTCTGTCATGTTTACTGAACAAAACCAACTAGGGAGAGTGAATTGCAGGTTTGGAGTGATATCTCTATTACATGTTAAGTGGACGGCAGGGTAGGTGAATGCTCCAGGCTGTGTGCTGATAGGAGGGCAGAACGCCTGTGGAGACATAATTCACATAAAACCCAGTCGCAGCACCAAAGTCCTTGTTTTTAATTAACATCTCATTCTTCATGGCACCCTAGATTTGGGGAAGATTTCCACACTTTTTGGCTTCTTCTCTCTCAGCTCTTTACAACTCGAATACTTTTTTGTGTAGTTTTTTTTTTTTTAATATGCCTTTATTGGTCCATTATAGTCTCACATTATAATGTAAATCATGTTGACAATGACATACACGCACACAGTACTTAGTAGCACCCCCCACGTCCCCATCTCCCCCTTTCCAAAACAGAGTACTGAGGTTGACATGGGTATTTTCACATATGTACACATAGTTGCTGGAAGTAATTCCATTAATGAATCTCACTGTTCCCCCTCCCCTTCTCTTAGACTACTACCTGACTCTACTAAGGTTTCTCCTCCATTATCTGGAGTTTCTCTGATGTCCAATTATTCCCTAGCTTGTGCATACTAGAGAAAACATATGACCCTTCATTTTCTGTGATTGGTTAATCTCACTTAACATAATATTCTCCAAATCCTTCCATTTTCTTGAAAATGACATAATTTTGTTCTTCTTTATTGCTAAGTAGAATTCCATTGTGTGTATATCCCATAATTTTGTAATCCATTCATCTGTTAATGGACACCTAGGTTGGTTCCATAATTTGGCTATTGTGAACTGTGATGTGAACATGGGTATGCATATATTACTGTAGTTCTCTGATTTGGGCCCCTTTGGAAAGATACTCAGGAGTGGTATAGCCAGATCATATGGTGGATCTATTTTCAGTTTTCTGAGGAATCCCCACACTAGATCCTTCCTTTCTTTTTCTCTCTTTCTTTCTTTCCTTCTTTCTTTCTTTAAAAAATGATAGAGGAATCTGTAGGAGACGCCTTAAAAACCTTTGTATTAAGAAAGGGAAGGGTAAGGAGTGGGGTGGGATAAGAGCTCACCAAGTGCTGTGTGCATTTATGTGCCTATCACTCTGAACTTCATTATGATGTATGATTACCATCCACCAATAAATGTATATTTAAAAAAAAGAGAAAGAAGGATCCTGACAGGCAAATGAGTGAGCAAGGAAAACCACAAGAGACAGTGCTATACCCCAAGGGTTGGAAAACACCTTAGTATATTAAGGGGTAGTGAGAGATAGAGACTCCTAATAGGAACTGGCATTTCTGCAGGGAGGGAGCTGGGGGAATACATGCTCAGTCTCCCTCTCTGCCTCCATCTCTGTCCCTATGCTCTGCTGGATGAACCCAACAGAAAGCTGGAGGACTCAGAATAGCCTGCTGGGGGCGGGGGTGGGGGGAGAGAAGCAGGATAGAAAAGGTAAAGTACATATCAGAGGGTGACGGAGAATAACCAGCAAAATCCTCCATCTGGAGTTTACAAATGATAATATTTTGTCATTTCTTTTCCCCATTTAAAAAAATATAAGTAGAACTTTGCAGATAGAGTTAGAAGTTGCCTCTGTTGGCCTCTCTATTCCATGTTCCCTCATCAGACTTAACCAATTTCATGAATGTGGTGTATGCCTTTCATGTCCATGTTTTTTTTTAAACTTGTATTGCATATAAATCAATATGTATTGGGTATCATTGTTTTGGATTTTAAGATTTATGTATTTTTAGCCGGGCATGGTGGTACATGCTTGTAATCCCAGTACTTGGTAGACCGAGACAGGAGGATTGCTGTTCAAGGACAGCCTCAGCAGGTAGTGAGACTTTGATCAATCTAATAAGACCCTGTTTCAAAGTAAAAATAAAATAGTGCTGGGGGTGTAGCTCAGAAGTAGAATGCCCCTGGGTTCATTCCCCAGTGCCATACACAAAAAAATATTTATATTTTTTTATATGTCTTCATGCTGTTCATATAGTTCTGTGACTTGATCATTTTAATTTGATGGTATGTTTTAGAAATATATGTCTGCTAATGTATACTGATAGATTTCATTCACCTTAACTGCTTAATGGCATTCCACCCTATTCACCCGTTCTCCTACTAATGGGCATTTATGTTTTTTCTAATATCCACAATTCAGAGTGGCAATGAACACCTGAGCCCTGGAACATAGGGCTTCAACCTTCTCAGCTTTTCTAGACATTGTCAAATGACTCTCTAGAACAGTTGTACTCATTTATATTCTCACCAGAGTTCCTGTTTCCCTACATCCTCACCAACTCTCAGTATCTCAGGTTTTAATTCTTGACAATGTAATAGGTATGAAATCATATCCTGTTGTTTAATAGGCATTTTCCTGATCCCTACTGAAGATAAACATCCTTTTCAGATATTTATTGGCCATTTGGATTTCCTTTTCTGTGAATTACCGGTCTGTATCCTTTGACTACATACATTTATATGTTTAGTACTGAGGATTGAGCCCAGGAGCATTCTACCTCTGAGCTACACCTCAGCCCTTTTTATTTTCAAATGGGATCTCACTAAGTTGTTGAGGGTTTCACTAAAATGCAGAGGCTGGTTTCAAACCTGTAATCCTCCTGTCTCAGCCTCCCAACTACTGAGATTATAGGTGTGCATAACCATGCCCAGTTCTTTGACCACATTTTTACTAAACTGTTTCTCTTTTCCTCTTTGATTTGTAAGTCTTCATATATTCTGGATGTTGTCTCTGTGTAAAATGTGGATTGTAACCTAAGACTCTTCTAGCTAGCTCACATCCATGTTTTATAAAACATCTATATCAAGAGCCTAACAGGTACAAACATCCTGAAGGGAAAGAAGAAAGCCAACCAAACACAGGGTGGTATTTCTTTAAATCACTTAAGGAATTCCCCCCCCAAATGCTATATATTAGCATGCTATACAATTCAAAGGGAACCCGTTACATTAAATTAAGTCCCCAGACTTTGACAGATGTTCCCTGGGCAGCAAAATCACCCTAAGAATCCCTGCCTTATACTCCATATCGTCTTCATCTCTGAATTTCTGGTGCCCAAGACATGCCTGGCATTGTAAACCAAACAGAATTTGGCTTGGAGGAGCAAGGGAAGGCCTTGTATGAGAGAAGCTTTCTTATTTGGATGTCAAAGGATGGAGAAGAAAAATATAGTCAGTGTTCTATAGAACTTTCCGTATGATGGAAACATTCTATATCTGTATTTTGCAATACATTTGGTAGCATTGGAGTACTTAAAATGTGTGACCAAGAAACTGAATTTTTTATTTTGTTCATTTCAAATTACCTTAAATTGAAGACCCCATGTGGCTAAAGGCTGCCGTATTGAATAGCACAGCTCTTGGCCCAGGGTAGATGCTACTCACCAAATGCAAGATGGGGTTTGGATAGTTTCCTAGATAAATCAAAAACATTTTTATACTTCTAGTTTCTCTGGCCAGTATCCAAGCCTAAAACAACCTACGTGGGAATAAATAGAATATTTCCATGATTAACTCTATGGAGATGATAATGGAGGCTGATCCTGTTGAGTGGAAAGCAATCCGGGTACCATTATTGAGAGGTTTGAGGATAGATAGTGGTGAAATTCTCACAATTGCCCAATTTAGTTAAAAGCAACCTATCCATGTTTCTACCCTATCATAAATTTTTCCAAATAGCATGTATTAAGAGCCTGCCATGTTCAATTCACACGATCACAAAAATATGCAAAACAGCTAGAGACCCAGGTATAAACTCATTGCTACAATATGTTGCCAGGAGAGCAATGGTGGAGTTTGTGTGTGTGGTACAGTGAGGACACAGAGAAGGGAAATTGTACATGCTTGAGATTCGTAGAGAAAGAGCTGAGTCAGTTTTCTAAACTTTTCTGAAATAGACACACGTACACACACACAAAATCACCTAGAGACTTGTTAAAAAATAAATTCTCAAACTCATTCTCTGAAAATTCTTAATATAGACCTTGGAATTTTGCACTTCTAGCAAGCATCCCAGTCAAATAATAGGAAACAGGTGTTAGGAGGATAGATCCAATATTTTCCACGTGCTGACAGGAACAGTATGAAGATCTTGATACTGTCTCTGATAGCTGAAATGTATCATCTATCAGGCTTGCCAAATATTACATAGGAGTTTGAAAACTAGACAGCATTTTTAAGATATTCAAACGAATGACAAAAGTAGGAAAATTTAAAAATATAAAAATGAAAGAAAGATGAAAGTCATCTAAAAATTCTGTTATCCAGACCTGATTATTGTCTGATTTTTTAATATTCTCATCTTTGTGTATATACACAAAGTAGAAATAATACTGTTCCTATTCTGCTTTCTAAATAAATTTTTGAATAATTTTTTATTTAAAAACTGCAAAGACAGCACAAATCGTTCTCACATAACCCCTACCCAGTTTCCTCTATTATTAGTATCTTTCATTAATATGGTGCATTTATCACAATTAATGCACCGATATCAATACATTACTGTTAACAAAAACCCAGACTATGTCACCTTTGTCATTATCTCCTTAGGCTCCTTTTGACTGCCAGATTCGCAGTCTTCTCTTGTTTGTGATGACCTTGAGAATTTAAGGACTACTGGTCAGGCATTTTGTAGAATGTCCTTCGATTGAGGTTTGTCTGATCTTTTCCTCACGACTATCCTGGAACAGTCTGTTTTGGTTTTGATTATAACATTAATTTTGGTAAAATTTTAAAATGCAGAAAAGAACAAACATGCACATACCCTCAACCGGAAATTGCGAGTTAATATTATTTTCATGATATTGGATTTATTTTTTTAAAAAACCAAGGGAATTAAAATGAAATTCCCCTTATTCAGCATCCCTACCTCTAATCTCACAACCCTGCCTTCCTTACATGTAACAAGTCTTGAATTTATTGTGCAATTTCCATTTCCACTTTTTCTTTTACTGTGTATCTGCATGTACACCTACAAAATCAGAAAAATGGGTGTCTTCTTCTGTATATCTAAGACCTTTCCAGTGAGTCTCATCATATGCCCACCATTCTGTAACTTGATTTTCTTCACACAACACTGTTTCAGATCTGGAATGTCTCCCAAAGGCTCCTGTGTTGAAGGCTGTGTCCCCAGCGCAGCAGTGCTTAGAGGTGGGGTTCTTGGGAAAGGACTGGGGGTCTTGAGGGTTCTGACCTCATCAGTGGGTTACTCTGTTGATGAATTCATAACGTAATGGCATTATTAGGAGATGGTGGAAACCTCAAGAGGTGGGGGCTACTTGGAGGAAGTTGGTCACTGGGTGCATGTACTTGAAGGATATAGCATGCATGTCTCTGGCCCTCTCCTTGTGCTCTTCCTCTCCTTCTCCCTCCTTCTCTCTTTCCTGGGTGCTAGGAGGTGAACAGCTTTGCTCTGCTGTGCCCCCTGTCTGTTGTTCTGTCTCTCCTCAGGCCCAGGAACAATGGTGTCATAGACTGAAACCTCTGGAACTGTGAGCCAGAATAACTCTTTCTTCCCTTAAGTTGTAGTTCTCAGGTATTTTATCACAGCAATGGGGAACTAAAAACAAAATTATATAGAGCCACACAGTCTTAACTAGTTCATTTCTTTTTAATTGCTATATTCTATAGTATGACTACAGTATATTTTATCCATTCCTTTTTGGGATGAAAGTACAAGAAGTTCTCTAAAGTATACCTCGAGGTAAAAATTGCTGGTTTGTAGGGTATGGCCTTTCAATATGATTGAACCAGTCCACACTCCCTGCAGCAATTGGCATTAACACTTTCCCCAAACTTATGGGAGTGAAATAAAATTCCATTGGTCTTTGATTCTGAACTTCTGTTATTACTGGTGAACTTGAGTATTATCTATGTGTTAGTTATTTGGTTTCCTTTAGTGTGAATTAGTTGTTCACCTTTTGGGGCCCATTTTCCTATTGAGAATTTATTTTTTTCTGAACTTGAAAGCAGTGTGTGTGTGTGTGTGTGTGTGTGTGTGTGTGTGTGTGTGTCTGCATGTGTGCATGCATGAGAGAGAGAGACAGAGAGACAGAGAGAGAGAGACAGAGAGAGACAGATAGACAGACACTGGGGATTGAACCCAGGGGTGTTCTACCACTGAGCTATACCACCAGCCCTTTTTATTTTTTAATTTTGAGACAAGATCTTGTTAAGGTATTGAGATTGGCCTCAAACTTGTGATCTTCCTGTTTCAATTTCCCAAGTACTGGGATTATAGGCCTATACTATGATGCCCAGCTCCTTGAAAGCAATTGTTAAAACATAGATAATAACCCTTTTCCTATTGTGTTACAAATATAGCACCCTAGTCTGCTGTTTGTCTTTTAGCATAACTATTGCTTTGTCATTCAGAAATTTACTCTTTGACAAAGTTATCAGTCTTTCCTTGTATGTTTTATGCTTTTTTGTATATTGCTTAAGAAGTTTTTCCCCACTTTAACATCTTAAAAATATTCCCTATATCCTCTAGTTGTTGCCAAGTTTTCTTTTCACATTTAGGTCTTTAGTCTGCAGGAAACTTATTTTTGTTTTTCATGGAAGGTAGTGATGTAATTTCTGTTCTGCAGGAAGCCTAGCTATCCCAACGCTTCCTATTGAAGAGCTCATCCTTTCCTTTCTGCTCCTTAGTGTCGGCTTCATCAAGCCAAGAGTTCATATATATAGTGACTTGTTTCTGGGATTTCTCATTTGTTCAACTTATTTTTTTCTATGGCTCAGCCAAAACTATACTGTTTTACTTAATGAGAAAAAAAAAAAGCTTTGGTATCTGGTAGAAAAAGCAATCCTTTCTTGTTATTTTTTTTCAGAGTTGCATTGGGTATTTTTGGACTTTTATTCTGCCACATGAGTTTTAAGTTTATAAAGTTTTATGAAAATTATGTCATGATTTGTATTGGAATTGCTTTACAGATGTTTTGAAGGAGGGTTATCGTCTTTACCTCATTGGCTCTTCCTTTTATGAGCAGTTTATTTATTAAGGGCATCTTATATGTTCTTCAATAACATTTCAATATTTTCTCAGCAAAAAAAAATTTACAAGTCTTCTGTTTTGTTTGCTCTTAGGCATACAACTATTTTCATTGCTAATTTTTTTTTCAATTTCTATGTGTAAATTTAGTTTTAAATGTATAAATACTGGCTTGCGAGAATATTACAGGTTTTTAAGGCATTTTATGAATAATTCTAGTAGTTTATTGAATAATTTTATTGATTCCATATAGCCTCATAGATTTTATAGACAACAATATTATGAAGAAATTATAATTTTATCTCTTTTTTGTCTACATATGCATTGCTTTATTGGTTTGAACCTTTACTGTATATATAATAGTTGTGGTAATAGATATCTTTGTCTTGTTCCTGACCAAAGTTGGAAACTTTTTAAACATTTATTTTATATTTGAATAAATATATTATGATGTAGGATATTTTGTTAGATGCCTTTTTTCATCTTTGTTAGGAATTGTCTTTTTCAATCACAAATGAGAATTAAATTTCCTGAATGCTTGGTGTGTACCAATAACAGTGATTTCATAGACTCTCTTTTACTATGCTATCTGGTAAATTACATTGGTAGATTTTCTAAAGCCTTCAGTGCATTCCTGGGATAAATCATGCTTGGCCTTACATTTAAAAATATTCTTCCATACCAACTAGATTTGCTAATATTTTCCTTAGATATTTTTTGTGTCTGTATTTCTTAAATGAGGTTGGCATGTACTTTTCTCTTTTATACTATCTCTGACTAGTGTAGGAGTCAAATTATATTGCCTCATAAAATAAGTGGAATGGCTTTGCCTTTGTCTACTCTCTGGAACGGTCTGTATAAGATGAGGATTATCTGTTCTTTGACCATAGTAAAACTCAGCTATAAATCTGGCTGTTTCCATTTCAGGGAAGACATTTTGACTTCTGATACAATCTCTTGTTATTTTACTATTACTATATTGACAGTATGTAACACACAGGGCTAGGCTCCTTCCTCGTCTGTGAGGTTCAACCACTAATATTCATTTTTTCAACACAACAGTCATCAACTATTTCAATTATGATTACCATTTTACTTACAAGGAAATTGAGGTACAGAGGGATGTGGTAGCTTTCTCAATCTCACAGGAAGGTGCAGAACCAAAAGCCAACCCAGACAGTCCGAGTTCTGGCTGTATAATCAGTGCTCTTAACTACCATGCTATCGCAAGTTTTTCAATCTTGTTTCAAGTTTTCAAAAAATTTTTGCATAAGATATCAAATGATATTTGGCATTTTGCTGTACCTTTTTGGAATCCTTAATATTTTATTTATGCCTTTTTTTTTTCTTCTTTGCAGCACTGGGGATTGAACCCAGGGGCATTCTACCTCTAAGCTACACCCCCAGTCCTATTTTATATTCTTTATTTTGAAAGAGGGTTTCACTAAGTTGTGGAGGACCTCACTGAGTAGCTGAGGCTGACCATGAACCTGTGATTCTCCTGTCTCAGCCTTCCAAGTACTGGGATTACAAGCGTGCGCCACCATACCCAGCTTTTGCCTTCTCTTTTTAAATGATGAGTTTGCCAAAAATTTATTCTATTAGATTTTGCCCCTCCAAAACACAGAGTTTAGTTATAAGGTGCCTTAGATTTGTTTTATAAGAATGAAGTAAGAAGAAGAGTGACTTGGGAGTACATATGAAATAAGATTGGTCATAGTAATTATTGAAGCTGAATAAATAGGGTTCCCTACTTTTATCCACATTTAAAATTTTCTACAATAAAATGTAAACAAAAATAAGTGAAGGAATCTGATTTTTAAATAATATTTATTGGATTTTAAATTAGACTATTTTCATTAATGTGCAATTTAATCTTTATTTCCTAATTCTTTCCCTGGGTTTTTCTCTACTGTTCTTTTGTTTCTTTCATTTGAATGCTTAAATAATTTGTAGTCTTGTTTTCTAGTAATATGCAAGTTTTATTGCAAGTATCCATTTATCTTTATCCTACACACTTTTAGTATATAGTGGCTCTTTCCTAATTTTTTAAAATTTCCAGTGTGATTTCCTTTAAGCCAAGAATTACTTAGAACTGTGTCCAATACTACATCTATGTGATATTATTTGGAATTGGTGGAGACTTTTTTGTGCCCAAGTTTAAATCATGATTGCAGTAATATTTATAATTTCTAATGATTGAGTCTTTCTGATCAGTTTTTAGAGACACATGCTAAAATGTCTCTTTAGTTAAGGACTAAAGAAATTGGTAAACTTCTCTTAGTAATTCTTTCAGTCTTATTTTTGTAGTTCAAAGCTACGTTAATCCATGCATACTTATGATTGTTACGCTTTATGAAACTTTTTTGTCTTGCTACTTTTACAAATATGTAATATCCTTACCTTTAATCTTTAATTCTATTTTGTATGATATCAATATTGCTCACCCAGTTTTATTTTGGCCATTATTTCAAAGTATTCTATCCTTTCCATTTAGATGTGTCTTTTAAATACATAGCTAATTTTTTGCATCAAATCTTAGTTTCCATTAACTGAGTTTAATTTTTACATTATGATTGATTATATATTTTAGTGCATTTCTACCATCTTATTTGTGTTTTCTATTTATTATGTTTTTCCTTGTTCTTCCTTTTCTCTTTTCTTGTCCTCTATTGAATTGGTAGTCATCTATTAATTTAAATAAGCGAGCTGGATGTGGTGTCACATGCTTGTAATCTCAGTGCTTGGGAGGCTGAGACGGGAGGATCTGGGTTCGTGGCCAGCCTCAGCTACTTAGTGAGACCCTCTTTCAAAGTAAAGAATAAAAGATAGGTCTGGAGGTGTAGCTCAGAGGTAGAATGCCCCTGAAGAGAAAAAACAAAAAAAAAAACAGGAGGCTGTTTGTTCACCTGAGGCTGTCTCTGTTCTTTGAATCCACATGTAATAAGCGACCCAATATTATAATAATGTAATGTTATATAATGTAATAAACTGCAACCCAAATTAGTATGTAAACAAATTGCAACCTAAGTAAAAATGTAAGTGAATCTAAGTAAAATATTAGCAAATCTGAGAGTATAGAAGAATACTTTTAAGATATATAAGACCAAGCATGATTTATCCCAGAAATGTATTAATCCACTAATTATTTCCCATGGTACAACTAGAGGACTCAAAGAAAAATATGTATCACTATTGACTTATATGCTTACTATTAGTAGTATTAGTGAGTTTTTTCTACCTCTGTATGTTTTTTGTATTTCCTCAAATTCTATAAGTACATCCATTATTTTTTATAATTTTAAAAGTAATGATTTCTAAAAAAAAAAAAAAGAAAGAAAAGAAACTTTGTCAGTATATTGGAAGTATCTTGAAGTATCTTGGCTCAGTCTTTTTTTTTTTTTTTTTTTTTTTTTTTTTTTTTTTTTTTTTTTTTGCGGTACTGGGGATTGAACTCAGGGGCGTTCTACCTCCGAGCTACACCCCCCAGTCCTATTATTTATTCTTTATTTTGAAACCGGGTCTCGCTAAGTTGCGGAGTGCCTCACTAGGTAGCTGAGGCTGGCCTCGAACCCCGATCCTCCGGCCTCAGCCTCCCGAATGCTGGGATTACAAGCGTGCGCCACCACGCCCGGCTCTTGGCTCAGTCTTTCTATCCTCTACCCATTTGAAATGAGTCCCTTCCTCATCTTTCCAGAAGGGGCTGTAGGTATTTCTGGCCAGTGGGCATGGGGTCATCTGAAAGTGCCACATCCAGGTCAATCTGAGCAACAGAACTCAGACATTTGACAACAGCTCTTAAGAGTAGTTTACATTTCATGCCTGAGATCTTGAAGTGTGTTAAAAAGGTTTAAGCATAAAGTTTCCCATGGGAAATTACTAGCTCAAAATCCAGTACTTTAAATACTCTGAAACCTGAGTTCAAATACAGATTTCTTTTTCTTCACTTTTTTTTTATTGGTACATTATAATCATACATCTTTGTGAGGTAAAAGCTGGTAGAGGCATATGCAGATTTCTTTTTTTTTTTTTTTTTTTTTTTTGCGGTACTGGGGATTGAACTCAGGGGCATTCTACCTCTGAGATATACTCCCAGCCCTATTTTTTTTTTTATTCTTTATTTTGAAACAGGGTCTCGCTAAGTTGCAGAGTGCCTCACTAAGTAGCTGAGGCTGGCTGCGAACCCGGATCCTCTGGTCTCAGCCTCCCAAATGCTGGGATTACAAGCGTGCACCACCACGCCGGGCATATGCAGATTTCTTAGTCCCACATTCCCCTCTAGAAGTTTACTTGCAGTTGACTATTTTCCACCATTTGTTGCAACACAACATTACAAAGAGGAAGGACTCTCCTCCTAGGATGGTCCTTGTGTGCCCCCTGGTGGGCTGAAATGATAAGGCATCATCATCTCAGCATAATAGGTTAGAGTACAGGGTAGAGGGAGCTCTGCAGACCCCTGTATTGCCCAATCCAAATGCTGCCCGTAGATTTATATATGCCTAGATAGTGGAGTTCTACAACATCCTTATACCTTGAAGGAAGAAAAGTAAAATCAACCACCCTGGGTTGGTGCAGTGCCTTGTCTCCAAAAACTTGCTCCAAAAACTAGTGCCAATTTTGGCATGCAAGGCACTCCCTATGTTAGAACTCTGGGAGAATGTTCTAAAATCTTATAGTACTTTTATTAAGGCAGTAGAGTCTTGCAGTTCATCTCACAGGGTTTTTCTGCCAAATAAACATGAGGATAAATTCAGGCTCCACAATTTATTAATTTCACAAATTTTGGTAAATTGCATGGTATCTTTAGTTATTAGTTTGATCATCTGTACAGGGATCTTTATAGCATAATTCACAGTAGTTGTGAATACTAAATGTGCACACAAGTGCTTGGCACTATGCCTGGAGCTTATTAAACACCCCCCCCCCCTTCTGCCCACATGATGGTCTTTACTATTCCTGCAATGGGCCCATATTGGGTGTATTTCTACTGAGTCTGGACAAAACTCTCAAATGGAAAGTAGTATTTTCAGTGCAATTTGATATGACCTCTGTGTTGGTGTCCCTCCAGGCCATTGGCTCCTCCTCTTCCCTCAACGAGGACCTGCCACTCCCCTTCCCCAAAGTCCCTCGATGCAGGCTTCCACACAACCTTCCCTCTGCACTCAGAATTTGGAACTCTCGCCTTTCCTTCATCAAAACACCTTTTGCATGCAGCCCCATTCTCCTTCCAGTGAGCAGAGGGTGAGATGGCAGGAGAAGCCAGCAAAAGGAGACTGAGAATAGGAAGTCAGCACAGCAGGACAGAAACCAGGAGAGTGTTACCCAGGGGCCAGTCCAGAGGGTCTCAGATGGAGGAAATGATCATTTGGATCCCATGCTGTGAGAGTAAGACAGAAACTGAGAGTTGACATCAGATTTAGCAAAGCAGAGGCTGTTAGCAATCTTGACTAGTGCAATTTTGATAGAGTGCTGAAAGTCTAAAAGTCTAATTAGTGAAATTCAAATTGAAGTAAGGAACTGTAAGTAAGCATCATAGACTCTTTTTTTTTTTTTTTGTGGTACCGGTGATTGAACTTAGGGGCATTCTATCTCCGAGCTATACCCCCAGCCCTATTTTTTATTCTTTATTTTGAAACAGGGTATCACTAAGTTGCGGAGTACACTAGGTAGCTGAGGCTGGCCGCGAACCCAGATTCTCCAGTCTCAGCCTCTCAAATGCTGGGATTACAAGTGTGCGCCACCACTCCTGGCTTCATCATAGACTATTCTTTTGAGACAGTTTTCTGTAAAGAGGGACAAAAATGGGGGGATGTAGATGGAGAGAGAACTGGGTTTCTTTTTTTGAGATGGAAGAAATAACAATACCAATGGGAGGGTGTTATTGAGGGAAAAACTGCACAAAGAAGAGGGAAGAGTCAGGAGAGGCTCAGAGGGAAGCACAGACCTGGTGTATTCCCTGCAAGGGCAGGGGCCTAGTCTGTGGGCACAGGTGCCCTCAGGTGAAGGCAGGTGTAATGGTACCTATCAAAGCTTTCTTCCCATGGCTTCCACTTCCTCTATGAATAGGAAGCAAAGTCATCAATGAGAGTAGTTGATATTAAGTGAAATAAAGTCCCATCACAAGAACACATGGTAAGTTCACTTTCAGAAACAGAACTCAAAGACTACAGTGATGTGTCTGGTGGGTAAGTCTGCTGAAAATGCTTAATGAGGTTCATGTGTAATGCCAAGTTAAGATTCAAATAACAAACACAGGTGTGATGCTCTGAATTTTCTTTTTATTTTCTAACAATTATTTAAACTACTCTACACAATGCTATGTAACATTAAGAAAACCTCTGCAAAATTTAGGGATGGAATTAGACTCTATTTACCTACCATCAAAATAGCTTGCAAACACTTATTTTCTCAGAAACATATTTAGCCTCATGGGATCCTTTTAAGTAAAGGTATATTTGAATTACATGTACAACAGTGAGAATTTACCCCACACAACTGTGTATGTTTGTGTGTGTGTGTGTATGTGTGTGTTACTGGGGATTGGACCCAGAGATATCTTACATTTGAACTACACCCCAGCTCCCTCTTATTTTTCTTTTTTGAAACAGGGTCTCACGAGGTTGCTGAGAGTCTTAATACACTGCTGAGGCTGTCCTTGAACCTGTGATCCTCCAGTCTCAGCCTCCCAAGTACTGGGATTACAATGCATACTACCATGCCCAGATGCATATAATTTTTAAAAAACAAAACAACATACATTTCTTTTTAACTGTTCCAGATTAGGATGTTTTGGGGTTTTCCCCAGAAGTTAAAACTAAGCTCAATCCCCTTTCCTGGGACACAGCCTCGAGCTTTCAGCAGATCTGGACAAAGTACCAACTACTTCTTGGATTCATCATCTAGTAATGCCAGTGGTTCCTGTTGTCACAGGTAGAAGAGATAATTGGCCAGTTCCAAGTTCGGCTCCTTATGAATGCTCTGTGCCACCAGGAAGGTCAGCTTGTGTGCGTACTGACACGGTGCTGGGATGCTGATTAAGCCCTGAGGAGGAAAAAGTCAAGATGATAATTAAAAGGATAAATTGTTCTTCCAAAGTGATCTTTTTCTGAGTTTTTCTATTTACTGATTACATATATAGTAGAATGTGTTTCTGGGTAAACAATAATTATACTCAACCAACCAAGGACAGCCTTCCCCTCTGAAGCTCCCTGGGAAGGTGGGATGGAGGCCTCTCGGCTTCTTGGTGCTGGGAGCTGGGAGATATTACACTTAGATCTAGTCTAGGCTTCCTGGACCTCATGTTCCCAGGGACTTTGAGAACATCTCTTGGCCTAATGCACCGGAATAGGACAGACACTTTCCCATCAGGCACATCTGTATTGGCTTTGATTTCCTCATCTGTAACATGAAATTAACAAAATCCTAGTTTTCTGCCAGGCTTGCCTAAGATAATGCATATCATAAAGTCTATAAACATTAATTTCTTGTAGCAGATATTGCTATTTTGATTCTAAGACTGGGTTCCTCTCACTGTGGATGTAAGGAGTCATGCATGTACGCCATTGCGTGAAAAGTCAGAGAGTACGTCATGTCTAGTGATCCGCAGGTGAACGGGGTGAGGGGGGCACTTCCCCCGTGGGAATTCTGAGCATCATGTTTATATCAGTAAGCAGCTTTCACTCACCTGCCAATTGTAGTAGAGGTGGCACAGTTTGAATGTTAGTCTCTGCATGTGGTCAGGCTTCAGGCCATTGTCATCATAGATGACATTATAGTAGGTGGGACTAACAGTTCCCCGACAGGTGGTCTGGCTGATCAAGTAAAAGTCATACCTGAAGAGAATGTGGAATGAGCATAGGAAAGAAGTCAGACAGAATGAGATCAAACGTACATGACACACAATGAATGCTTGTTGAAAACTGATTTCCCAGTGGTACTTACCACTCAGGATGCGTAGCTTCGGAATCCACCACGGTGCCCACTGGGGGGTTCTGTAGAGTATGGTTCATTTCGGTGAAGAACCGTGGCATGCACTTCTTCCTGACGATAATCACTGACAGTCTGCAGCTTAGAGCCGGAGAGGCCCAAGTAAAGAGAGAACTTAAACCAACCCATTCAGCTTTCTGCTTCATTTGCTATTATTGTTGTAATTTTGTGTATGTATGGTACATGGGGAATTGAACCCAGGGGCATTCTACCTCCAGCCCTATTTTATTTTTTATTTTTATACGGGGAATCACTAAGTTGCTAAGGCTGGCTACGAACCTGTAATCCTCCTGTTTCAGCCTCCCAAGTACTGAATGTGCATGTGCCACCACACCTGGCTTATTGTTGTAATTTTTAAATGAAAATTCATTAGAAAAATGCTGCAAAACATAGAAAGTAAAAATCACCTGCAATCCCTCTTTCCCTAAAGAGACATAACATTTTTTAAAATTAGGGATTGGTCTCCTTTGTTGCAAAAATGTACTACACCAATTCATTTGCCTAATTTATGTCACTGAAAGAAGCAGGACAACGAACTTTATTTAGGACAACAAACTTTATTTGCATTTTGAGGAAAGATTTTCCAGAATTATCTGTAGAGATTTTTTTCCCCATTAGTCATTCTATTTTCACCTTCACTCTTGCTCTCAAATTTATTTCCAAGGGAGCAAAAGAAGAACCATTAGTTCTTCTTACTCCTCAGATCATCTGTTCTGAATCCTGCAAATCTAATGCCTGGGTAGGCGGGTAGACAGACCAAATATACATTCTGGTCAAATGCTGAATGGCCAAGTATTAAAAACCAATGCTAAATCCAGTAATCACCATTATGGCGGGAACCTCTGGGGTGCAAGGATCACTGGAAAGTTTCACTTTAAGTATTTTAATTACTTAAAAATTGTATTATGAAGCTGGGCAGGGTGGCGCTTGCCTGTAAGGTTCAAGACCAGTCTTGGTAACATAGCAAGACTCTCAGGAACCTAGTGAGACCCTGTTTCCAAACCAAAAAAAAAAAGGGCTGAACACCCCTAGGTTCAATCCCCAGTACCATCAAAAAGAATTATTATGAATGCTTTTAACATTGAAACTTTTTGATGTTATAGAGGGGGGGGAAAAGTAACTGCTTCACACTGTCAGCTGCTAAATTTACTCCTGTCTCCCTCAATTACCTATTTTATTTTTAATCACTCACCTGAGATACTTTCACCTGAGGTCAGTGGGGAGAGTTATTTGTGCTCTAACAATTTGGTTTCAGCTGCAAGTGACATTGCCACCAAGCTATTAGGCTTTTGATCCCCTCTAATAACCAGCTAAGGTCAAGATTCAGTCCCTTTGTGACTCAGAGCTGGGAAGTTTTGGTTGATGGTGATGACAGTGTTCTTGAAAAAAAGATGCCTTCCAAATATTTTAAGATGCCAACTTGAGATTATTGTCCTCCCTAATTTTCCATTTCCAATATTTTCTTGAATTGCCACTTTACATACTGAAGAAAATTTTGTACTGAAACACCAAATCTAACAAGACAACAGAGGATGGTGCTTTATGTTCAGGATGGTCTGATTTCTACCTGCAGTGCAGTTTTCTCGGTACCCACACCCCTTTTGGTACCTTACCTGCACTTTAATGCCTGTAATTCAGAGGCTTCCACCCTGTATGTTGATTTGGCCCTTGAATTTTAATCCACGGCTTGTTTTTTTCATGGCATATTAATATGTATGAAGTATCTTCACTTGCCAGCAGCCCTGTGGGCTTCTGCTGAGTCTGGGCCAGATGTTCTGAAAGATACCTGCCTTTTTCTACGTGACCCACCCGGGGCCCCCAAACCTTACACCATCTGCCTGTTTATGTCAGACCATACTGAATACCCTCCAATCTACTGAAAATGCATTCTGCAGAAACAGAGGCACATTTAACTGCCTGAAAAATAAAAGTTATATTTGCAATAACTTGTGTTGAATTGTTTTGCAAAGGAATGTGCTATTATTGGGAGTGGTGGAGACAGAAAAGTAACTTAATACCTGGTATTTGAACCGGATTCTGTTACACTGCTTAAAAGCTGTGGAACTTCATAGTCGATAACTGTTTTCAGCTGACCATCCCCTACACCGTCGCGATACACAATTATCCGTGCTGGCAAACTATGGTTGTGCTTGTACCATTTGTTGAGTGCTCCTACAGAATTAATGTTAATAAGAAAAGAATGATTTGTCCAATGATAACAAAAACCAACATTCCAGCCAGGCGTGGTAGCGCATGCTTGTAATTCCAGTATTTGGGAGGTTGAGACCAGAGGATCCCAGTTTGTGGCCAGCTTCAGCTACTTAGTGAGGCCCTCCGCAACTTAGTGAGACCCTGTTTCAAAATAAAGAATAAAAAATAAGACTGGAGGTGTAGCTTGGAGGTAGAATGCCCCTGGGTTCAATCCCCAGTACGGCAAAAAAAAAAAAAATATATATATATTTTTTTTTTCAGTGTTTGAGTATCTTTGCTATTTCAGACCACAGTAAAATGCAGCAATAACTAATTCAAGTTGTATTTTGAATCATATAAAACCAGCTAACACTAGAGGCAGTCCTTCATATCTATTCAAGGAATTATAGAGGTTTATCTTGTGTAATATATTCTCATTTTCTTCTCTAATGAGAATAAATATGAAAACATAAGAACATGTCTTGGCTATTCCTTTAAAACAACTCTTCAAAGCCGGGCGTGGTGGCGCACACTTGTAATCCCAGCATTTGGGAGGCTGAGACCGGAGGATCTGGATTCGCGGCCACCCTCAGCTACCTAGTGAGGCACTCCGCAACTTAGTGAGACCCTGTTTCAAAATAAAGAATAAAAAATAGGGCTGGGGGTATAGCTTGGAGGTAGAATGCCCCTGAGTTCAATCCCCAGTACTGCAAAAAAAAAAAAAAAAAATCTTCACACTGATTCACCCAATTCAATTCTATTTCTCACTAATGAAATGAATTCTGAAAGCATTTCCACGCATTCCATCTAGAAACTGCCTGAGAGTAGAAATCAGACAGTAATTCCTATACAAAAGAAACATTTAATAACAACTACTAAAAGAAATTTACCAGATTTTGAAGTGATGGTAAAGGAATAAGATGCAATAATTCTATGTATATATTGCACAATTTGTTTTAGAAGCTTTTATTGTCTAGGAAATTCTTTTTAGTTTTATAGATCATGTATCTAAGAGCATTATCAACATGAATCACCAAATTCACTTTTTAAAAAATCAATTGCAACATCCCCACAATGTTTAAAGATTGGAAAATGCAGACTGGAAGAGGGAGATTTGTACGTCACATTGCTATGGAATAACAAAGCCAGGCCTGGGCCATGGCCGATGAGGAAATAGAAACCCTAGATTTGCCTTTCCATTGCACATCCCACTGTGGAGAGGCACATTTCCTCATCTGTCATCTCCCCCATTTTCTCCTGCCACGCCACATTTTATCTGTGAGCATCCCCCTTCCAGAGCCAAAGGCTCTTCGCCTATCTCTAGATTTAACACTGCTCTGTCATAATCCTAGTTTCTCCAGAGTAGATTTCTTTTGGCCTACTTACCAGGACTGCCACCATTCACAAAGCTCTTGATTTTTTATTTCACACAGACAAATGTAAAAGCTACATATTTTGACTCTTGTGAGTCAGTACACAACTTTGGGGATTTCTGACTCCATGACACTTGACAGGTTTAGAAAGTTCTACCTATCTTGCCTGCTACAAGCATGTGGACTTTGGATCTGAAGGAACAGTCCTTGAAGCCCACCCCACATTGCTATATTTTTAGTACCAGTCATGAAGACTTTCAAGCAATCCGCAATATCAGTTGCTGTTCTCTGGAGAATGCAGCGGGAAAACCACCTAAAGTAAACAAAAGACAAAAGTAAAGTTCAACTTCAAAATTTCTACTATAAACATGCCTTAATATTAAATTAAGAAATAAACACTATGCATAAAAATCAATGTTCATAATTTGCATAAGCTATGTGATTACAATTATATTAAAAGTAACTCTCCCCAGAATAAACATAGTTAAGAAAAACTAAAGCATAGAGTTAGCATCAGAGTTCAAATCTTGACCATATACTCACTGGCTGTGTGGCTTTGCTTTGCTAACCTAAACCTCAGTTTCCTCATCTGTACCAAGAAGATTTACAAGGCAGTATGGTAGTTACTACCTCAAAGAGTTGTAAGGAAAATTAAATTAGACAGTATAGCATAGTACTTGGCATCTAGTAAGCACTAATAGAGATCACTGTGTCATTATAAAAGAATGAATTAGTTGAGCAGAAGATCTTCTGCTTCTGAAATACTCAAAGATTTATCAAACATAAACTTCCACTTCTATTGGTAATCCTTTTGGACTTAACTTTTCTTTTTTTTTTTTTGCGGTACTGGGGATTGAACTCAGGGGCGTTCTACCTCCCAGCTATACCCCCAGCCCTATTTTTTATTCTTTATTTTGAAACCGAGTCTCACTAAGTTGCGGAGTGCCTCACTAGGTAGCTGAGGCTGGCGGCAAACCCGGATCCTCCGGTCTCAGCCTCGCAAATGCTGGGATTACAAGCGTGCGCCACCGCGCCCGGCTGGACTTAACATCTTGATATGATCAACTTACCTACATTTCAGAAGTTCTCGTGATAATATCATTAATTAAAAACATTTAGAAAATGAAGATCATTATTTAGTATGTGCCACATTAGTATAATTCTCTAAATATGTGCAAGAATAGTAACACAATTAGGAATGCTACTAAAAAATATGAAGTACTGTGTGATATCAGCAAAATGACAAAATAGGAGATTTTTACCCTTATCTCCTGCCCCCCAACACATACATACAAAGAAGAATTGATTTTTGACAATTACTCTCAGATGAGAATACCTCTGTGAATGTTCACAAGTCCAATGGAGAATTTTCAGCACACTGTTATAGCAAAAAGTCTGAGAACAGACCCATTGTAGGGTAAGAAGAGCTTTACTTATATTACCTCTCCCCAAGGGTGGCACTTTTCAGTGCCAAGAGAGATCCTATGAACTATTATTTCTCCCACAGGGGAAAATGAGAGTCTAGCAAGTGAACACTCAGTTCCCTGAGCCTTTCAGCATGCTATCCAAAAGGCCCTCTCCACGACCACAACACTGAGCTGAGAGGTTGAGGGTCTGGGAGCAGGGAAGAAAAGCTTCAGACCACACTAACTGCTCCATTAGCTCCATCAGGAAGCCCTCCCAAGACTTTCTTAGCATACCTTGCCTGCACTCCACCCCCAACTGGCCCAAATGCACCCTCAAATGGTCTATACATCTCACCACCACCACCTCCAGGCTGGTTTCCCAAGTATACCCAGCAGACAATGAAAATAAATGTCCTGTGCAAACAGATAGCTTGACTTTTTAGGACTGGTAGAAGACACACAAAGGTGAGCATTTCTGGGCACTGAAAGACAAATGGAAAGCTTTCAGCTCCTGACCTTTCTTTGTGGGACTGAGAAGAGGCATACAATCTTAAGAACTCCCCTAAACAGGAACAAGAGGTGCAGAACAAGCACATTCATAGAAAAAGTCTGAAAGCCTCAGAATCCCTGGCCAGGCTGAATAGTGAAGGTAATTCTCTCCCAAAGCCAGTCAGTAAAGACTGGAGGCAGTGACCAATTTTTCAAATATGAAATCAGAATTGCAAGACTTCAAGAACATGAAAAAATAAAGAAAGAAACATGACACCACCAAAGGAATTCAATAATATTCCAGTAAGCAAACCCCATAGCATTGGAGATCTATAAACTGCCTGACCAAAAATAACTATCTAATATGAAGCAGGGCAGAGGACCTGGGAATAGGAAGGAAAAAGGCCACGTGTATCTCCCCTTCTATGAGGTTGGGGGAGGTAGGCAGGAAGGTGAGAGACTGATGGGCACCAGGAAATCAGGGCCCTGACCAGCCCACAGATAATCATTCAAATTAGGGTTAAAAAATGTGCAAAAGTCATTGGTTCCCCAAAACTCAATTCTGACCAATCATTAAAGAACAGATAGAAAAACCTCAGGAAGGTTTAAAAGCCCACTCTCCAAGGGCTTAGAGATCACTCTCTTTCTGGGACACCCCCCCCCCCCCGTTAGCGGGGGAGCTCCTTTGTCCTCTATCTTTCTTTAAGATAAACTTTCATATTTCTATACCTTTCACTAGTTTTTGGACCCTATTCATCGAAATCCACTGAACAAGAACCCTAAAAAAGGGAGACACCCTCATTTCAATTGTTTTTTATAAGGAAGCAACAATTTTATAAGAGAACACAAGTAGACCACTTACTATCAGAAAAATAAAACATGAACAAAATAATAATTTCAATAAAGATATTCAAATGGATACTCTAGAGCTGAAGAATGCAATGAATAAAATTAAAATGCAATAGAAAACACACTTGATCAAGTAGAAGAGTCTGTTCTCAGAGGAAGTTTTTTTTAATGAAAAAAAGTTCAGAGGAGAAAATTTTTTTTAATGAGGAAAAAATGAAGAAAGCTTATAGAATTTACAGAACACCATCAAGAAGGCTAACATTCACATTATAGGAATTTCAAAAAGTGAAAAGGAGTGACAAAGTTTATTTAAAGAAATAATGACTGAAAACTTCCTACATCTGGGGAGAAATAGGGGCCCTCCACCTACACAAAAGTGAAAAGTTCTCAAATAGACTTAACTCAAAGAAGAATTTACCAAGGCATATTATAATCAAACTGTCAAAAATCAAAGAGAATTTTGAAGGTAAGGAAAGAGACTCATTACATACAAGGGAACACCTATAAGTAGACTTCTCAGTAGAAATGATATAAGCCAGGAGAGAATGGGATGGTATACTCAGAGTTCTGGGGTGGTGGTATGGCTGCCAAACAGAAATATTTGCCCAGTTAAATAGTTCTTCAAAATAAAGACTTTCCAAGACAAACAAGAGCTGAGGGAGTTAATCATTATTATACCCTATTATATCACTATTATACCAACTATTTGTATACTAAAGGGAGATTTCATATATTTAGTAACATGAAAATATATGAAAGCATAAAACTCAGTAGTAAAGGTAGGTATATAGTCAAATTCAAAGTGCCTTAATACTATAATGGTTATATGTAAATCATTTATAACTCTAGAATAAGGTTAAAAGATAAAATTCTTAAAAATAACCATAGCCATAATAATTTTAATGAATATATACTATTAAGAAATGTGGACCATGATGTCAAAAGCTAAAAATGTGAAGAGAGTGCATAAAAGCGAATTGTTCTTGTATGAGATGGAAATACACAAAGCAAATACTAACAAATTGGAAGGAAGAAGTAGACAGCAATACAGTAACAACAGATGTTAATAGTAACATTTTCACCAGTGGATAGGTCATCCTGATGAAAATTAATTAGGAAAACTCTGGCCTTGAACTAATTAGAAAACTGATCTAACAGACATGTACAAAATATTCCATTTAATTGCAGAACATGCATTCTTCTCAAGTGCACTTGAAACATGCTTTGGGACAAATCATAACAAGTCCAAACAAATATACAGGATTGAAATCACATCCCATACCTTTTCTGACCATGAAAGTATGAAACTAGAAATCAGTAATAAGAAGAAAACTAGAAAATTCGCAAATACATGGGAAACACCACACTCCTGAACAACTTATGTGTCAAAGAAGAAATTAGAAAGGAAATAAAAATATATCTTGACATAAGCCAGGCATGGTAGTGCATGCCTGTAATCCCAGTATGTGGTAGGCTGAGGCAGGAGGACTGCAAATAGTCAAAGCCATCTTGAACAAATGATCAAGGTAGAGGCATCACACTTCTTGATTTCAAATTATATTGTAAAGCCATAGTAATTGAAACAATATGTACTGGCATAATTCTAGTATATGGGAATCCTTCCTTTACCAACATTAGTGAACTGACGTATAAAATAGGGATTTTATATGACCAGGAATGAGTTATAGCCATACAAGCATGGTGTTACATTTCTTGTTTCCAATAAATAAATAACTGACCACAAATTTAATGGAGCAAATCAAATTGTTTAAGCCAGGAAGAAAATGCTTTGCAAGCAATAGCTACTGCTTCAAAAATATATTAAATAAATAGCTACTGCTTCAAAATATATTATTTACTGGCAAATACTGAAATTATTTTTTAGAACTCTGATTTAATGAGGATCTTGAGCTACTATCTAAGGCATTCTTTCTAATTTTGCCTATATTTTTAATAGCTATGTGAACAACTACCACATCAAGTGTCTGCAAGTGTTAATAATAACAATTGCAAGAATGTATTGAACTTTTACTATGGTGGCAGTGTTCTAAGCACTTTATCTTACATATTTCCCATAAATGCCTTATGAAATTGGTACTATTATATCTTTATTTTACTATTATTATCCCTACTTTTAGTTGCTGGGACATATAGCCACATTAAGTAATTATACCTGAGTCATAGAATAAGTGGCAGACCAGGATATAACTCCAGGCAATCTGATTTCAAGGGCTTTAATATTTGACATAGTATATCTGAAGTATCTACTATATTGCCTGGTCAAGTCTAGACACTTAGAAAATAAATATACACACAAGACTTTCTGTACTTTCATAATTTGGGGAACATGACTAGATTACAAGCAATAGCTTGCCCTAATGAATGTATAAAAATATTTTAATGGGGCTACAAATTTCCTCAATATCATTAACCACATTTTATATGGAAGTATAATTTATGACCATTTTGGTTTTTAAAATGAGTGAATAATACAAAGTATTGCCAATATGACTCTTTAGTTAAACTACAATTAATAATATAACTGAAGAATACGTCAGGGTAGTTTAAAAAGTAACTGGCAGCTGAGCATGGTAGCGCACGCTTGTAATTCCAGTACTCGGGAGGTTGAAACTGGAGAATCCAGGTTCTCGACCAGCCTCAGCTACTTAGTGAGGCCCTCCACAACTTAGTGAGACCCTGTTTCAAAAAAAAAAAGAAAAAAAAATAGGACTGGGGGTATATCTCAGAGGTATAATGCCCCTGGGTTCAATCCCCAGTACTGCAAAAAATAAATAAATACATAAATAAAGTACCTGGTGATTCTGGGGTTAATGCTGGCAACAAATCCAACCACCAGCACTTCCTTGCTGAGGGCATCTTTACAGATATCAATGCCAACCACCATCAGGGACTTCAACTATAAAATTAAATTTGTCATGATTTAATAAGATAAAGTATTTCCCCAACAATGATTAATACAACATTAAAAAATTGTTTCCAGTTATTAAATGATTTAAGTTAAGCTATGTGTCAGGGAGATCAAGATCCAGATAAGGCATGTTTTTAGACCAGAAATCAGAGAGTTAAAGATGCAGGGAAGAAAATGATATGTACTCTGTTTAAGAGCCTCATTATAGAACACCAATGCCAATCTCAGTATCTTGTATGGGGAAAGGGGGAATAGGAAGGGGGCCGGGGAAAGCTTACCAAGTGCTCAGCCATCATCCTCTTGGGTTGACAGTAAGGGGTACTCATAGCTAAAGAAATTTTAGGAAAGTGGGTACATTTATCCCTTGCCTCTGGTCTGAAGGAATCTAAAGAGGAATTCCACTCTTCCTCTTAAGATTGCTAAGGTATATTCACTATGCAGCTGGGATAACCACGTCCACCCTGGTTATGGAAATGGAAGGGAATGAGCAACACCCTCCATTTCTCATTCTCTTCACTTCCTCACATGGTAGCTACAGTTCAGGAAATAGAGGAATGGTTCAGTTCCCACCACACTTAGGACTCTGGGGAGCTCCCATCCAGGGTGCAAGATTGCTCTGAGAGGTAGTGCTCTGGTGAAAGCAGATAGCTGAGGCCATGGAACAGTATAAGAACCTCTGGGAGGATTCCAAGCCCAAGTAAACTAGATCCTCTTTCATGAAATATTGTACGTTGAACCCAGGGACATTCTACCTCTGAGCTACACCCCCAGCCCTATTTTTTTTTTTTTTTCATTTTGAAACAGAGTTTCACTAAGTTTCAGAGGGCCTCACTAAATTGGTGAGGGTATCCTTGAAGCTGCAATCCCTGTCTCGGCCTCCCAATTATTAGGATTACAGGTGTGCCCCACCACACCCACCTGGCTACAAAATATTCTGTTAGTAGCTTAAACTGAAGATCCTGAGAAAAGGGGCTGCTCCCCTTCTTGTAGAATATCTCTGCAGAGCTTTGTGTAATGCCAGAGCCCAGGATGAAGCTCAACAAACATACCAAACATAGTCCAACCTTACAGGTTTTGCATTTGCATTGTATTAGATATTGGAAGTACTATAGAGAAGATTTAAAGTAAATGGGAAGATGCATGTAAATCATATGCAAATACTACATCATAAAGGACTTGAGCATCTTGAGAATGGCAGATGTTGTCAACCTGGGGAGTCCTGGAACCCACCTCCCAAAGATACCAAGGGACAGCTATGATTCTGGGATCATGTGAAACTATTTCCTACTTCGATTTTAAAGTTAACTGATCATTAAAAGGAAAAGCACAACAGAGTCCTCACAGGTATTTCCACAGCCCACAGCTCGCCCCCGAGTTTGCAGGTCATTTGCATGGCAATCTTGGTGGTGACACTCATCATCATTCCTGGTTTGTTCAGGGTCCAAGTAAGCACGCACTGGCTGGGGACTGGGCAGTCCGAGTTCAAGTATTTTTTAATGGAATCATAATAGTTCTTCTGATTAGAAGGCAGAATACACATCACCTAAAAGGAAACAATAGCAGAAGATAAAATCAGTTTACTTATGTTTGGGAATAGCTTTTAGAAAAGTAAATACATAGGTTCTACAAACAACCTTTGCCTCTGAGTTCCCCAAAAGCAAGCTCTCCTAAGCAGCCTTTAAACCACTAATGGCTTCATCATGGCTTCCTGAAACAGCTTTTCGGCAGCTATTTGCTTTACGAAGGGGCACACCAATTCTACCCATTTCCCCATTTCCCATTTCCTTTCTTTCCTCTTCCTTTATCTCAGGACTTGATTCTGTCAGTTTCCCTCCAATTCCCTTCTCACTAGCTCTTTATTCCTATCATTGGTTGATTTTCCCACAGTTCTACAGGAGAATGACCACAAATATTCAAAAGTAATGGGTATCAAGCCTGGTATAGTGGCTCATGCCTGTCATCTCAGTACTTGGGAGGTTGAGACAGGAGGCTCACAGGCTGGAGGCCAGCCTCATTTACTTAGCAAGACCCTCAGCAACTTAGCAAGACCCAAATTTCAAAATAAAAAACAAAAAGGGCAGCGTGGAAGTAGAATGCCTCTGGGTTCAATCCCTAGTATACTCCACCCCCAAAAACAAAACAAAATAAAAAAAATTAAGCCTTCAAGGAAAAAAAAAGACAATTAGGACATGATAAAATAAATATGGAAAAATATCAATAATTAGGGATTCTGAGAAAGCACAAAAAAGTTTTTTGTACTATTCTTGCAACTTTTCTGTAAATTGGATTTTATTGAAGTAAAAAATAAATATTCTTTGAGTAAGAATTCTCTGTTTAATATGACATTCTCTGGACATTTTTTGTGTGTGACAAGAGAAACAGAACTGGCTATACCAGTTTGCATGAGATATGAACAGGAATGTTGGGGGTTGGGCTGGGGAAGGAGGGAGGTGAGAAGAAGAAATGGAGGTGCAGAAAAAGCACTGCAGTGTGGGGGCAGGCAGAGGCCTGGCCCACAGGAGAAACTCCCAGGAAATAGGGATGATTGAGAGATGCCAATTTCAACTAGCCTGGAATGTTGAAGGGTGCACAATCAGGCCCTGACTCTAAGCAGTCAGCTTTACACGTGTGCACACACTGGCATGCACACATGTGTGCACAACTCTGGGAAATGAGTCGACTGCAGATGTTCCACAGGACGGGGCAGGGTAGTGGGGTGCAGGGGGAAGTGGCACTCAGAAGAAGGTTGCAAGAACTCATCGGCAAGTAAGAAAGATCTAGACTCCCCCCACCCCAGGAATCCTCTGAAATACTGGGGAGAATACTGGGCACCTTAGCCTTTATGGGATGAGATGAGAGTCTGTTTCTCTTAAATCTTATGTAAAAAATGACCCCAAACAAGTTGAAAAATATGCAGACATCCAAGAGGTAACACCACCTATTTAAAAACTGTTAGAAGTAGGAAAATGAAATGTTGATGAAAATGCCCAGATGAGTACTCTCTTGGGTGTTCTAGGGGAATGCATGGCAATGTGCAAACATACCATGGAGAGTATGTTCAGATTCCTTAAGACTGTAGATATGAAGAAAAATAAAAAGCATACATCAAGCTGATCATAGTGGTGCACACCTGTATTTGCAGTACTTGGAATGCTGAGACAGGAGGAACACAGGTTCAAGGATAGCCTCAGCAATTTAATGAGACTCTCAGCAATCTAGCAAGACTCTAATTCAAAATAAAAAATGAAAAATTGGTTTAAGGGTATATCTTAGAGGCGGAATGCCTCTGCATTCAGTTCCCAGTACCAAAAAAAAATTATACATGACATGAAGAAGGGTAAAGTATCGTATACTTACCAGCTGAACATCAGGATGAACATGTTGCTGGATAGCTCTAAGGAATGCAGCTGGATTTTCTTGTACTTTTATGCTACATAAAAAGATTAATTATAATCAGATGATGTTAGAAATAGTACAAATGGGAAACTGAGATAGGAAGATCATGGGTTCAAGAATAGCCCCAGCAAGTAGTGAGACTCTCATCAACCTAGTGAGACCCTGTTCCAAAATAAAAATAAAATAGGGCTGGAGGTGTAGCTCAGAGGTAAAATGTCTCTGGGTTCAATCCCACAAAAAGAAACGAAAGAAAGAATACAAATAGATTTTCACAACAGACATAATTTTAGGATAAATTAATAATTTTAGGAAATTAAAGAAAAATGAAAACCTTTTGAGTCTAAAATTGTTTTCTCAGTACAGGATATGCTGAAAAAATTAACAATCATTTTGATTAGCATGAAAAATAATTTGGTGGAAAATGAAATCTTCTCAACTGTACTGAATTCCTTCAGTTAATATTTTTATTGTTCGAAATGGGGTTAAGTGGGGTGTGGTGGCACATACCTGTAATTCCAGTACTTGGGAAGCTGAGACAAGAGGATTACAGGTTTGAGGACAGCCTCAGCAACTTACTGAGATCTTCAGAAACTTAGCAAGAATCTGTTTCAAAATAAAAAATAGGGATATGGGTGTGGCTCGAAGGTAGAATACCTCTGGGTTCAAGTCCCAATACCACATACACACACACAAGAAAATGGCTCAAAAGTAAACTTTAAAAACACATGCCCCATTCACTTCTTGTGACTGGCTAATCTCGCTTAACATGTTTTCCAGGTCTTTCCATTTTCTTGCAAATGACATTATTTTGTTCTTCTTTATTGCAACTGTGTGTACATATGTGAAAATACCAATGTCATTTCCAGTACTTTGTATTGGGAAGGGGGGAGATGGGGAAATGGTGTAGGGGAGGGGAATCATGTCAACATGATTTACATTATGATGTGAGACCAATAATGCACCAATAAAAGCACATAAAGTTAAAAAGAAACCCTGTACCAGCTCATAATATCAAGTGTATGAAACACGGTTCAAATTAAAGTAGGATTAAGATTTCTCTAATACTGGATCTCTATGAGAATTTTAAAATGAAAGTTTCAGTGGGAGGTTGAGACAGGAGAATCACAGAGTTGAGGCCAGTCTCAGCAATGTGGTGAGACACTCAGTAATTTAACAAAACCTTGTTTCAAAAAATAAAAAATAAAACAGGGCTAGGGGTACAGCTTCCCCCTGGGTTCAATCCCAGTACAAAAAAAAATTAAAATAAAAATTAAAGTTTTAGGAATCATGAGGTTAATGAGATCAAGATATACAACTAATCTGCAAGATTCTGGAGTGTGGTGGGGGAGTGTGTTTGTTTCCTTAGTGGCATCTTGTTTGAAGCCTGCACTATCTAGCCTTAGTCAATCAGTCAACAAGTACTTATCAGTTATGTAACATTATGGTAGGGGACAGAGGCCACAGAAGTAACTCCCCACACAGCCATTCGTAAATCTAGTCTCTATAAAGGATCAGCTTCTTTTATGTATATATGACTGGATAATTCCGATGCCTAGTAGTAGCCTTTTAAAACTTGTCCAGCAGGTGGCAGAATCACTAACACCTAACTACTGATTCTCAGAGCTGTGTAAATAGCCACAATCACCACTTCAACAATTAAGTGGCTGACTTTTCCAATTCGAAGGGTTTCACTGCAACTCAACCACTCCTTGCTGCCCATTCCTTCTACAGTTGTCAGGCAATGTTTTAGGTGGGAGAAGTTATGCCTGTAAACCTAACAGGTAAATAGATACCTCGTAGGAAAGAAAAAGCATGGAACAAAATATGAGCTTTGAAATAAAACAGGCCAAGAACAGAACCTAGGCATGGCTTGTTCACTGAGCTTCTGGGAGGAGCCTGTGATGCCAGTCCCGGGGTCTGCAGACTGTGGCTTCTTTCATAATCTTTTCCTGTTCTTGTGTTGAGAAACTAGAGCAGGGGAAACTTGAACCAGGCGATTTGTTAACAGATTTGATAAGAGGAGAATTCTAAACTATACAGTAAAACGAGACTTTGGGAATAGCTATGGTTTTCAACAATACTAGAAATGCCAATGTAATTAATTAGTAACTATGTGTTTAAAGAATAACTTCCCACTCTGACAACGAGAGCATATGTACCTCTACTAAAACAAAGAAAAGGAAGTAACCATTATTCTTTCTAAACTTATCAGTTTCAATAAAATGTGGTACAACCAACTTTATGGCTTTTCTAAAATAAAACAATTTTAAACTTAGAGTATGAGTTTATATGTCTGTGTCCCTTACTAAATTAAAGCAACTTCTTTATCGTTCTCATCCCCAGCAATGGTTTAGTATCTAGCACATAGAAGATGCATAATAAATGTTAAAAGACTAAATGAACAAACTTGTTTTTATCTGAAAACTATATAAATAATCTTGTTAGAGTGACAGAATCAGAAATGCTTATTTTCAATCTATTTCTACATTACATTTTAAAGCATAAAATCTATCAAGTCAGTCAGGAAATGCATCTTTTACTTTTTAATATCCTGTTTGCTGTTAAGTTTTATAAATAATATGGCAAAAGGAAAAAAGTTGAGAAGGTCATATGTGGACTTATTAAAGATGTATACTCCAACTTAGTACAGAAAAGATTTTGAGGTCATGAGACTTGCCTAAGAAAGAACTGCACAGATCCACCTAAAATGTATTTTAAGTTTTATAAAAAATACAGTCATTACAGACTCTATCTGCTTGTTATTTTTTTTTTTGCACTTTATATTAGGAAACATTACTGAGATGAAACATCCATAGGTATATCAGTCATTATTTCCTTATCTTCTAATCAAATCAAATAATATATAAAAATAATTCAGTGTATTCTCACATTTTGGGGTAGCTCACATTAAATCCAATGGGACTTCCAACTCTTCTCAAGCAGTTCAAAAAATTCTCAATCACATTCTCAGCTCGGTTGCTACATACAATTAACCATTTATCCAAAGCCTGTGCACTTAAAATCTTGCAACTTCGCATATCCTTGGACCAATCAGCAGCAGACACAGGTTGACACTGAGGAAAATAATGATTATAAAAGGACTGAGCAAATTTATTCAGAGAGCAATTATATATAGAGTGCAAATGGTCAATATTTGTCACAATGGAAACTAAGATGGTTTGTATTTCACAGTCTTAAAACACAGATGTACGGTATGCATTGTACATTTGAACAGAATACATGTGCTTCTTAGGAGTAGGGTCTTCTAAGAATCATCCCGGGTAAGACCTCATGGATCTCTGCTGTACACACAGAATGGTATCTGATTCAAAGATCTCTTAGGTTCCCTCCCAGTGCTAAAATCATGACCTTTCATCTCTTCACTTTAGACACTCTAATATCTCAAATAGAAAAAAATGACCACTGATACTCTAGGCCATTATCCTAAAACTGACAGGTCCTATAGAGAAGTTAAGACAGTATGTTATGCTAGGCGTGGTCAAGATAAGGCTAATAATGTTTAAGAAGCAACACAATCTCTTGGCTTTACAGACATAAAAGCTTTGGCTGAGAGAAGCTCAGAGCCAGCTGGCAGCAGTAACAGGTTGAGGATGTTCCTGTCTTGCACTCACTTCCAACCACAAGCCATCTTCATGATGCCTTGCCATTGGTTGGCCAGGTTGGGCCTCGGCTCCAGGAGGTGACCTTCATGATAACCAAGAGAAGGGCCTTTGGTAAGTAGTGGCATCTGGAGCCAAGGTCCATTCCTGTTCCTTATACACAGCATAAAGGGAGCCAAAGTCCTCCTGCCCACAACACTGCCTGCCATCATCCTAATGAGACTGGAAGGAGACCCAGGACAATGTACCTATGAGTCCTCAGTCTAGTCAATTCCTAGAAGCTAATTTCGGAAAATAATCAGTTCTTAGGACCTAATTTCAGAAAAGAATTGGCCAAGACTTGGGGATGTGGCTCTATGGTAGAGCACTTGCCTAGCATGCACCAGGCCCTAGGTTCATTCCCCAGCACTGCAAAAACAAGCAACTGGCCAAGAAGTTAAAACATAGTAACCTCTAGCCAGTTACTACCTCTAGGGGACAGGTTTTCCCATTGTAATACCTCTTCTCTTTAGGAGACCTATTTCTACACTCAAAACTATTTAAAAAAATTTCTGATAAACATGACTTATATGGAGATGAAGAGATGGAACATTTTAAGTATTTTAAGTCCTGCTTTACATGTGGATTTGAAACTGCACTTTCCTTTATTGATCCCTGACCAGATCCTAGTGGGAAACATTCAGGACTTAATAATTTTTCTGTTGTTTTGAAAATGAGTTTTCCTCTCAGTTTCTTTTGATAATTTGGATAGGTTATCCCAAAGAAATAATAAAAACTATCCTCATTTTGTCAGCATGAGACACTTGTTCAGTTATATCAGTTTACACATGTTGTTCTACCAAATAAAGACAAGAGAAACTTTTAAAATGAAATGAAATGTAACTGGCCCTAGCTAGGCACAGTGGAACATGCCTGTAATCCCAGTAGTTGGGAGCCTAAGACAAAGGATCAGAGGTTTGTAGCCAGCCTCAGCAACTTAGCAAGTCCTCTGACACATACAGTTTTTGCCTATTATGTTCATTTTTCACTAAAGCCCAGAAGTAGCAACAGTATGTCTCTTGAATCTTCAGGTTTCAAAGTGTCTTTCTCCTCATGTGCTCTGTCTGGGGAGGGGTTCTGTATTAACTTCCTCATCTTTCTGCCAAAAGGCCATTACTTTCCTTTGAAAAGATTAACAGACATAACTGACACAGCAACTAAAACACAATTCTGACCAGGAAACAAGATCTATTATAATCAACCTTAACCAATTAATAAAAAATTTTCAGGTAAATATGCTTCTTTCTTTAAGGTCATGTAAGAGTAGTACAACAGCCAATAAGTGGGTTTACTTTGATTGCATGGTTTGAAATACTGATTCCTAACAGACTTAAATCATGTCCACTGGATTCTGCTAAGTAAATTCATACTGAAAAGGAAATCAGAATAGATCTGAAATCTTAGAAGAAATGGAAGACAAGGATATGGTCACAGAGAAACCAAACAAATATTGCAAGCCCCCAATCACTCTGGTAAATGACCAAACTTACACATATTCAAGAAAATAATTTCAAATGAAAGTAAAACCACAACACTTACTATGTGGTCTTGCAATAATATTTTTTCTGAAGGCATAACCCTGCCAGTCAGAGACACTTGGCTTCCAAAATGCAGTCCCCAGGTCTCTAGCTCAAAACGAGCATCCTTGTTTCTGTTGAGAGAGGTATTAAAATGCTTATTTTGTCAAGATTTTGTAATCATTAGAGAAAAAAATCATAACTTACTGAATTAAACAGGAGCTGGCTTTCTCCCTTTAGTATTCCTGGCTTTTATTTCTACTCATCATTTTTCTTTTTTTCCTGCTCAAAAGAATTATGGGACAACTGTACCCATTTGGGAGATGCAGAGATAGGAAAAGGCTTCCAGTGGAGCACACTAGTTAGGAAAACAAACCCTCGAGCCAGGCATACCTGGGTTTAACTCCTAGCTCTAACGTTTAATAATGTGTAACCTTGAGCAAACTATTAAATCTTCTAAGTTTTGGTTTCCTTATTGGCAAAATATAGGGCTAATAAAGTTGCTACTTTTCACAGAGTTGATGTGAAGATTAAATCTGGCAATACATGGAGAATGCTTACCACAATGCCTGCCACATGCTTGTGCTCAATAAATTTAGGTATTATTATTCCTAATAACAAACTTGTCAAGAAGAAGCTACTCGGGAACTTCTGAATATGAAGATGACTTCTGGGAATATTTGGCTAGTTGGCTTGGGAGTGGGTGGAGGATGAAAAGGGGAGGGAACATAAGGAATTAAGCTGCTCCCATCATTAAGCCACTTTAAGTCATTGAGAGCCACAGGATAGACAGGGGAGTAGGGAGAGCAATAATACCAGTTCTTTTTATGTTTGTATAGAAGTTTGTAACTTAGTATACTTTAATCATAGGTTATATTTTGTCTCGTAGAATTATGATATGGGGTGATTTCTACTGACCTAGAAGTTCCAGCAGGCATACTGACTTTGTTTCCTATACAGTACCCATCACATACTCAGCCAGCTATTCACAGGACACTAATGAGATCCACACTTGTGTTTTTCTATTAAATTTCCACCTTCATCTTTAGGGAGGTGGGAACAACTGTCTCTCTCCACAATAGCTCAATATGTCCACATACTAAGGTTAGATCTTGTCTGGCCACATGGAATCCTTTGAATTAAATATTATGCTTCAGATTCTGTCTTCCCAAGATGGCAGGGTGAGGTCATTATTGGTTAGCAAACAGGGTAAGTGGCATCACTGAAAAGTGGCAGGTGGACATGTGACAGAAACTAATCTGCAGCCCAGTCAAAGGGGGAGAAACAGAATCTCCTCCCAAGTAGGCACAGGTCAGGAGGATGTCCAGAATGTGTGCCAAATTACACCCAGAAAATGGAAGCTATGAAGTCACTGACATCATAACAGAGATGCACATTTGTTATGTGAAAAATCTTTAAGTTACAAAACATGATGTATAGTACTACTAAAAGTAACAAGACTATATACATTTGCAAACATCTGAAAAAATATACACTATTCATTTAATTACAATTCATCTATTAAGTATTAACTGAGTTCTTTCTTCTTTATTTTGTTTATATAAATTTTCAAATTCCTCCAGGAGGTAATATTATCTGTAAAAAATTTTTAAAGAAAAGCGACCATTTAGCCAGTCATGGTGGCACACACCTGTAATCCCAGCTACTCAGGAGACTAAAGCAGGAAGATCTAGAGTTCAAGGCCAGCCTGGGCAACTTAGTGAGACCCTGTCTCAAAATAAAAAATAAAGAACTAGGGATATAGCTTGGTAGCAGAGTGCTTGCTTAGCCTTCATCAGGCCCTGAGATTAATCCCCAGTATTGGGAAAAAAAAAAAAAAGTAAAGTGACTATTTTACAATAATATAAATCAAGCTACAAATGCAATTGAAAAATTTTCTAGTAGCCACATTTAAAAAGTTAAAAAGTAACGAATTATTTGTTAACTATATATTATTTAGCAAGGCATGGAGCACACACCTATAATCCCAATACTTGGGAGGCTGAGACAGAAGGATCATAGGTTTGTGGCCAGCCTAAACAACAGCAAGGCCTTGTTTCTAAATTAAAATTAAAATGGGTCTGGGGGTGTAGCTTGGAGGTAAAACACCCCTGGGTGGTTCAATCCCCAGTTAATATATATATATATGTATATAATTTAACCTAATACATCCAAAATATTATCAATTCTAGATGTGTTAGCCATGTTTCAAATGCCCAATAACCACATGGGGTTATAATACAAGACAGGGCAGCTTTAGGCGTTCAAAAAGGAGAAATTCAATGCTCTCATTTCATTTATGACCGCAAACTGTCATAAATCAGGGCAGGAACACAGTCTGAGACTCAGATAAGCTAAATGAAAGAACAAAGGCATCTCAAGTTTAAGGACTTTATATTGGGGTTTCCTAAAGTTCCCTCTGCTGAGGTCACTGAATTAGGACAGAACATTCCTAACCCTAAATACTGAGGATCTGCGAGGAGATTTTGGTTGTTTTTTAAGGTTATAACCTTTATCTTCATTCAAAAATTTACCCATGTCTCAGTGCACTAAACAGATGAGGGCAGAGTGGTCTAGTTGACGTGTGTTACTCTGTAGCACAGTCTCCCACCTCTTCCCCTCAACACACCACGCCCAAGGATCTTGGCTGAGCCTCTGGGCTCTGAGCAGCACATTCTAAAAGTGCCTTCCTCTGAATCGACCAACGAAATATTTGCATCAAGAGAGGGAGCACCGTACAGATCATGCAAGTCTACACACTCGGCTTAGGTGGGGCCCAATCTCGGTAAGGCGACCCAGTACCTCTGGATGTTGTCGGCAAGCCTAGCCAGGCGCTGCTGCCGGCCCAAAGGACTGAGCCGTGTTTCTTCAGCCACAGCCTTCATCAGCTGGAAATCAGATGTGGCCTGGTCAGTCAAGCCTATGAAATGCCAACAAAAACAATGTGGGAAAACCAGTACGTGATATAAACCCTAGTCCATCTCAAGTACAGCTGAAGCTCTTCCATTTAAACTGAAATCAAAGTCATTATCCAGATAGTACTTTCCCAAAGAAATGCAAGCCACATATGTCTTTAGAAGTTTTCTAGTAGTCATGTTTAAAAAAAAACAGATGAAATTATTTATTATTATGAAGTACTATGAATCATTTTATCCAATATATTATTATTTCAATATGTAATCAATATTGAAAATTATTATTCAGGTAATTTCCTTTCTCTTTTTAATATTAAGTCTTTGAAATCTAGTCTCTATTTTACATGTATTACATATCTCCCTTCAGTTTCTCACTAGAGTTAGTCATGTTTCAAGTGTTCCATAAATTCATGTGTGGCACACATTTATAATCCTAGTACTTGGGAGACTGAGACAGGAGCATTGCAGGTTTTTGGCCAGCTTCAGCAACTTAGTGAGGCCATCCACAACTTAGTGAGACCCTGTTTCAAAAGTAAAAAATAAAACAGGGCTGGGGGTATGCCTTAGAAGTAGAATGCACCCAGTATCAATTAATTAATTAATGTGGCTAGATTATGCATGTTAGACTATGTTATGCAAGTTAGACTACCATATTAGACTATGCAGAATGACAATATGATACTTCAACAAGGAATGAGCATCCTTCCCTTCAAAGATTATATCCTATTAATTTTTCTGACTGCAAAATTAACATATATACACATCAGGACTGATTCAAGCAATACAAATTTGTAAAAAGTAGAAAGTCTGTCTTTATTAGTCACATGCTATTAGTCAAACATTATTAAAAGCACTCGAGACAATTCAGATTTCACTAGAAAGTGAGGATTACCTTCTAGAAGTTTATTCAAAAAGAAATGAGAGATCATTATGGGAACACTCTAGAAATATACGTGATAAGAATCAAAGTCATATTGCTTCTTATACTCATGAAGTTAAAAAACAGCGAAGAACAAGCTGGTTTTAGGAAAATAGAGAGAGGCTTATTTTACATCAAGTAGAATACTTGAGACAAAGGGAATAGATTCCCAAGGACTCTCTATCCCCATACTTGTCTTTACCACTGAAAAAATTACTTAAACAGCCTATCCCTGAGTTAAATGAATGCTTTTGTACTCAGCTAACTTAAGGAGGTTCTGCCCACTGCTCAGACTCAGGAGCCTGACAGTTATAAAACATAAACATTACCTGTTAGAAAGCAGAGCTCGGGTATCAGGTGGACAATCCGAGGCTCAGTGTTGTAATTTCTCTTGCTTTTCAACAGAGTAACAAGCATTGGCTGATTTAGGTCACACAAGGTGATATTATATTGCTATATGATGCAAGATTAATAAGGGAAAAGTTAATGTGAAAACTGCAAAAGGAACATCCTTACTTATAAGCAATAAAAAAATCTTAAAACGAATATATAAACAAAACTTTTCAGTGAAGGGAAAAAAAAAATCCCCAAATTTCCTATTCTTTGCAACTTTCTTTCCAGGACTTTTTATCTGAGGACCAGTTTAATTATTTTAATTATCCTTTATGATGCAACATCATTTCTAAAAAGTCATGACCCTGCCTTCTTTAGGTTCCATCCAAATTCAGACTAGCCGCCAGCTGGCTCTACACCATGTGTCAATGACCCTGTGGGGCTGACTTAAAGAGGGTATTTCCACAATTGATGACTGAGGCACCTTGCCCATGCTTAAATGGCTGGTTCTGAACATCTGTATTCAATTTGAAAATGCCCATACACAAGTTGGAGACAAGGGTTATATTTACTGAGTCGACCTCAGATTTCCCAACAAAGCATAACATCCAAGATGGTATGATATCATAAGAAAGCAACTCAGAAGTCCAGCAAATGTGAGTTTGACCCCCAGCTCTTCCATTTACTTGGACTGGGACACTGGGAAAACTACTCACCTTCTCTCATGTCTGAAATGAGGATAACAGTAGCCCTGAGGTACCAAGGTGAACCACTAGCAAGGTGTCTGCTTTACAAAGAATCTTCAGTGGCTGTCAGCTCATACACTGCTCCCTTTCCTTTTTAAGCCTGGATTTCAACATTCTCACCTTGCCAAAAATTTTTGTTTTCCAATGGCAAAGGTTTCAGTAATTTCCAGTTAATTTACTCAATGCTAAGGACAGAACTGGAAATGTAATTTACAAAATACCTGGGCATTATGTGAGGCTGACATCAACATAATTAGGGTGTAAGAGAGGAGCATTTCGATATTTATGTAAGGACTTTTAGTCATTAAAATAAAAAAAACCAGCAATCACATTTTAAAGTGCTGAGTACAACTAATGCTATGGCTAAAAAGTTTGGAGAAGCCTTTATCAAAAGAGAGTCTTTACACATGACCATGTGAACTCAGTACACGAGGCATGCTACTACGCTCCAAGAATCACAGTGGATACAACAATAAAAGGGGCAGAATCCTTGCTTTACTCCCAACTGTATATTATCTACAAAATGGAGGAGGTGCACAAATAATGATAGGCTATGCACATATTTTTTCTCATTTAATTTTTTTTGTGGGTGTGGGGGGGAGGGAAGTACTGGGGATTGAACCCAGTGGCATTCTACCTCCGAGCTATACCTCCAATCCTATTTTATTTTTTATTCTGAAACAGGGGTCTCATTAAGTTGCTGAGGGCCTTGCTAAGTTGCTGACATAAGCTTTTAACCTGTGATCCTCCTGTATCAGCCTCCCAAGTACTGGGATTACAGGCGTGCATCACCACATAGGCCCTCATTTAATTTTATCAATAAACCTAGGAGCTAGGCACTATCATCGTCCCTTCACAGATGAAGAAATGCTGTGAGGAATTATGCAAAGTTCCCAAGGCTGAATAACTTGAAATTAGGCCACTCCGGGTTTTCCCAGAACCTTGCTCATTATACCATTCAGTACTGGGTCCCTGCGTTAGTAAATCAGGGCAGGCTTCATGAAAGAGGCCCAGCCCAAGAAAGAATCTTGAAAAAAATGTGGGAAGACGATAATGCACTAATAAAAGCACATTTTAAAAAAAGAAATTATCATCTGAGTTTGGTGGCGCACGCTTGTAATCCTAGTACTTAGGAGGCTGAGACCAGAAGATCTGGGTTCGAGGCCAGCCTCAGTTACTTAGTGAGGCCCTCTGCAACTTAGTGAAGCCCTGTTTCAAAATAAATAATAAAAAATAGGGCTAGGGGTATAGCTCAGAAGTAGAATGCCTCTGGATTCAATTCCCAGTACCACACACACACACACACACACACACAAAAATTATCAAAAAAAAAAAAAAAATGTGGGAGTAGGAAAGTCCCAGAAAACAGCTCAAATAAAACTGGCCAAGGGCAAGTTCCATAAAAAGAATGTTTTGTTAGATGGAGCACAGCTGAGAACTCTACCCTAGAGCTGCTGCCTAACACAAATTTATTCTCTCTCTCTTGCCCCAATTTTCTTAGCTTTTAAAGTTAATTTTTTTTTCTTTTTTCTTTTTTGGCGGATATGGTGGTACATACCTGTAATCCCAGCACTTGGGAAGCTGAGACAGAAGGATCACAGATTTCAGACCAGCCCTAACATCTTAGTGAGACCCAGTTTCAAAATAAAAATAAAATAGGGCTGGGAGTGTAGCTCCGAGATAGTATACCTCTGGGTTCAATTCCCAGTACCATACACACACACACACACACACACACACACACACACACACACACAGACATACACACACAATATTTTTCATGATAAGATGTTTTCCACTTTAAAAACTAACTGAATAATAACTTTAATATACTTTTATTGGTGTATTGTATTTATACATCATAATAAGGTTCAGAATAAGAGCCAAGACCGCCTTCTTTCAGAATCTATGTTGTTAGCCCCATTTGGGGGGAGCACTTCAGAAAGATTTCTCTAGTGGCAACAAGAATGTTGGATCATGGTGGGGAGAGAGCTGTGGCAAGGCGATCATAAAGGGTGACTATAATCCTCGACCTAGTGGGGAATCAATGAAGGCTCTTATACCTTCATTGAGGCTGAGGAGGCAGGGATGAATTCCAGAAAGAATTCAAAGATAAAAGGTATAGAAACATACATGCACACAGCACTTGGTGTGTTTCCCTCCAGATCCATCTCCACCCCCTCCCCTTCCCCATACATGCTGTTGAGATTGGCACTGATAACTTTATATGTGTACATAGCATTATTTGAAGTGACTACATAATAATCTAATGTTCCTCTCCTGGGACATAGAGGAGGACATTCTAAAAGTTGATGCAATTTTATTTCTTTTTCTCCCTGGTTATAATATATGTGCAGAACACTATGACTCACTACAAAAAAAAAAAAAAGGGACTGTACAATGATTCTCTTTGCAGAAAATCACAAGACCTAAAATACATCTGTTCAAGTAAGAACACATTTAACCATGCAGGAAAGAAACCCCAATTTTTAATCAACTGTAGGGTTAATAAATACAAAGCACATTTTATGCACAAGATGCTTTGTCAGGTACTATGCATCCAGGATTCCAAAGGCCATCCCTGATCTACAAGAAAGACATGTTCTCCTAGAAGCAATGTGATGCTTGGTGCAGATGCTTAGAGAAGAGCTGGCTCTTCTGCATCGGGAACAGAAAGCAAAGCCAGAGAGGACATCAGAGATGAAGTGACACCTGATCTTGGAGCTACAATTTGGTGGAGTGGTAGAGGAGAAAGGTAGAGGGTGGCCCTATGCAGGCGTCTAGTGAACATGCACAGACTGACACAATTTGGTGTCTAGTGAATAGATGGGGTGATACGTGGAGGGGATCCCCAGAGAGATGAGGCTAACAGATGGGATGGGGTCAAATGCTGTGATACTGGAAATGAAGAAAGGGGAGGATGGCAAGGGAGGGCAGAGTCTCTGGCCATTGCCTGGTGCTCACAACGTGCAGGCATCGGGTTAAAGGCTCTGCGTACGCTACTGTCTTGTTCAATGTCCACAGCATGCTCTATTATTTGGCTGAATGCTTAAACTACACAATGAAGATAGATAAACTCCCTTGGCAATGAGCTTAGTTATCTCCTTCACTAACCTCCAACTTTAGTGATTTGCCCAAATTTACACAGCTAGAGCCAAGAATGCCTTCTTTCAGAATCTATGTTGTTAGCCCCATTTTGGGGGAGCACTTCAGAAAGATTTCTCTAGTGGCAACAAGAATGTTGGATCACAGTAGGGAGAGAGCTGTGGCAGGGTGATCATAAAGAGTGACTGTAATCCTCGACCTAGGAGGGAATCGATGAAGGGTCTTGTACTGCAGTGGGGATGGGCTGAGGAGGCAGGGATGAATTCCAGAAAGAATTCAAAGATAAAAGGTACAGAACTCATCCTGATGAGAACTGAATGAGGAGAACTGAATGAGCTTAAAATGAGGAAGAGAACAACAAGATTTCCTAAGATGTAGAATTCCCATTTGCAAAGGTAATAAATTCAGTTTGAATTATGTTAGTCTGAGACGCCTGCAGGATATTCATGCAAATATGCCCTCGAAACGCAGAGGAATATGTAATTTGAGAATGAGGGCAAGGCAAAAATACTTCATTTGAGCAGTCTCAAAATACAAAGAAAAGACCATGTGTGATGGAACTATGGTGAATAATGGTTCTTTTCGAGGAGAAAGAGGAAGAGAAACTTCAAAGAAGGTTGAGACAGAACAAACTGAAACCTAGCAGAGAACTACAAGGGGTGTGACCAAGAAGTAAGGAAAGGAAGAGTACAGTTCAGGTCACGGTGTCGTGTTACTGAAATATACAACTCAGTGCTGTTAATCACCCTTCAGTGTAGAACACCGGAACTTGTTCCCCTGACTGTACTCATTAACCACAGTCTCCCATACCTCCCTCTCCTCCACCTTCCCTGGCTTTCGGTAATTTCCACTTCTATGAACGAAGCTGTTTTAGATTCCACAAGTGACTGAATCATGCACTATTTGTCTTTCTGTGTCAGGCTTATTTTATTTAACATAATGATCTCCAAGATACAATGTATAAATGTACCAAAACGTCACACTGAGTACCTCATAAAGACATATAGTCAATTAAAAATAAAATCAAATAAAACAAAGTAATTACTGATAAGGAAAGACCAAAAAATGGGACCAAAAGCTGCTTAAGAAGGGCAACTGATTTTGACCTCTGTAGAGCTATTTCCATGGCAACAGAGGTGGATACCAGACTGCTGACGTTTCAGGAAGAACTGAAGAGGAACTTGGAGCTAAAATGTAGACAAGTTTCTAAAGTTAGCTTACAAGGAAAAGAGTTTTCCCTGGAGGCAAAGAAAGATTGAGAAAAGGTTTCTGTTTTCTGTTTTTTAGTACATCTATGAGATTCCATAGAAGTTTTGGGGGGGGGCAGTAATTGTGATAAATGCAAACAAAGCTTCCTGAGGCAGCATGAGATTCCATCAATTAATGTTTCTCGAGTATCAGCAGATTAGTGCAAGGAACCATGCTAACCCATGTTTTTGTATCCAGAAACAAAGAGCTTGAGGCATGACCAAAGAGCCCAAGGTCCAGGAGGAAGGTCAGACCACTAATGGCCTGCGTGAGATGACCTGATGCAGCCACATTCAGGGAAGGGACCTCTGGGAAGAACACCTAGGGCTTCCTTGACTTGCTGGCTGACCCGAGTACTGAGGGTGTTTAGTGTTTGACCATAAAGGGGTATCCAGAAGAGGAAGCAACATGTACGAAAATGCACAGGAGAGAAATGGAATCAAGTATCCACAAAGGCCAGCACAATGGAGCACAGGGAAGGGGCCGGGAGTGGTAAGAGATGTGGCTGGAAAGGAGGAAAGAAGGGGCCCAAATAACAAAGGGCCTGAGAAGCTCTGCTAAGGAGCTGATAACTGACTCCTAAGGCAATAAAGAGCCATGGAAATATTTTAAACTCAGAAATTATATAATTAGATATGCTTTGGGGGGGGGCGGGGGGAGTACTAGGGATTGAACCTAAGGGTGCTCTACCACTGAGCTACATCCCCATCCCTTTTTGTTTTTTTAATTTTGAGACAGGATCTTGCCAAATTGCCCAAACTGGCCTTGAATTTGTAGTCCTTTTGCTTGGGCCCTGAGAAGATTTTAAGGGAGATAATGATGAGATTTTTAAGGGATACAACTGTAAGGGAGATTCAGATTTGATTTTTTTTTTTTTTTTGCGGTACTGGGGATGGAACCTGGGGGCATTCTACCTCCGAGCTACAGCCCCAGCCCTATTTTTTATTCTTTATTTTGAAACAGGGCCTCACTAAGTTGTAGAGGGCCTCACTAGGTAGCTGAGGCTGGCCGAGAACCCGGATCCTCCAGTCTCAACCTCCCAAATGCTGGGATTGCAAGCGTGCACCACCATGCCCAGCTTGATTTTAAGGGAGACCACCAGGACAGCAAGAGGCAGGATAAGGGGCTCAGCGAAGCCAGGGATGGTGGGGACAGGGGAGAAGGGACAAGTCAGAGAAGGGTATGTGAAACCAACTCAGCCAGGGTACTAGTGCAATTGGAAAGGAATAGGGAGACTCTGAGCTAAGAACAAAGGAGATTTAAAAACAAAAAACACTCCATTGCCCTTTTTGTTAACATGCTGTCCTTCGTAAACTCATTCAGGCTTTCTTCACAACCACTACCTGCAGAGAACCCTCTTTGAAGTATTAGATATGACACAGTCAATGGGCAGTTAAGAGACTTTTAAAAACGTTATTACTGGAAAACCACAAGATATTTATTAATTAGTTTCAAATGGAAACAAACTTCAGGCACTAACCTAGTCAAAAGCTCATTGTTTTCTTTTAAAAAATATAATAATTTATTTTATCTTTATTTATTTTAAAGACAAATAAAAATTATACTATGTGTTCAAAAAACAAGAACAAAAACCAAACAACAACACCCTCCTACCTGCTTATAATAATCCACGTAGGTGATCTCAGAGCCATCACGCTTATGAAAGGCATGGGTGGGCCGCACAGACCAGTCAATGTCATCAATGCGATAGGTTTTATTATTGTATCTGGTAAATGCAAGAAATGTCTGTAAGAGTTTTCTGAATCATCTCAGATAAGCACCTACTTAATCACACTTTTAACTCAAAGTATAAGATACACTCTGGAATGTCAGAAAAGATAAAAGACAGTAACACAAAGATAGTCATTTGTTTTTTTTTTTTTTTAGATCAGCTCTTATCTGAGAGGAGCATTAATTATTTCTTCAGGGTATAGAGGGATTTCTGTATTCTAGTGAAACCCATGAGAAAGTCACTAGATCACAACTTGTTTTTCTCACTGAAAGACTCTAATGACAGGTAAATCATTCTCAAGTGTCAACTGCTGGAAGCATTGTTCAAAACTTCTCCCCTGGCTTCTGGTGTCACTCAAGATTTCTGGAGCTCCCAGATCATCTTTCTGGTAAAAAGCACGAAATAGGTTGATTGACCAGCTTCTGGCATCCAGTTTAACTGCCCATCTAGGGCTGGCCCTAGGCAAAACCACAGAACAGGTTGGCTAGCATCATTCCAAGCTCCTTCTCTCCTTCAGGAGAAGCTCCTGGAATATTCTCGTGTGTACCCCAACCTACAGACAGAAACCCCCAAGGCAGGTTTCTCCAGAGCTCTGAGTACCTTACAAGGTGACTCTGAAAGAGTGTGATAAACTAATGCATCAAGATAGCAAGAGGAAAGAGGGAGGTCTCCCATCCCAGCAAGTGCGGAATTCAACCAGTCCCACTTCTCTGCTCTACAACCGAGAAAAACAACTCTAAGAGCAAGTTCTAAAACAGACTAAGGCAAGTATGTCCCCTAAAAGAAATCTTCCTGGATTAGTATTAGTAAGTGGTAAGCTTTTTAATACTCAGGATGGCATCTGATTTGCCTCTGTTTAATTCAATGTGCATTGTAGGCAAATTCTACATAGATAAACCTAGAGGTCTGCAGAAAAATAAAATGTGCCTTCAGCTAAAAACAAAACAAAACAAAAAACAAACAAAAACTCAGAATCTTATAGAGAAGGTGAGACATGAACTTTACAGTCTGCCTTGTAACACAATAAAATAGCTCATGAAGAGGTAGCTCTTAAGAAAGCGCTATGGGGGCGGTTGGGGTGGGGGGAATGGAATAGTACAATTGAGTGAACAAGTAGAGGCATCAGGAAGGTGAGAACTGGGTACTGTGGAGGTGGAAATTTAAAAAACAGAATGTGAGCCAGGCATGGTGGTACACGCCTGTAATCCCAATACTCTGATGGCTGAGACAGGAATATCACAGGTTCGAGGCTAGCCTCAGCAACTTAGTGAGACCATTTCAAACTAAAAAATAAGAAGAGCTAAGGATATGGCTCCCCAGGACCAAAAAATAAAACATATAATAAAAGGCAGAATTTGGGGTGAAGAATAGAACAAGAGATAACTGGGGACCATGCCATCTTGGGAAAGTCCAGAATGCAGCATGAGGAAGTCTGAGTTGTACACAATTGAGAAGAGCCAGGTCTTCAATGCAAGCGAAAAAAATGACCAGACCTGTGCTCTGGCCAGTGCACAAATGAAACTTCTGTTTCCAAACACCAAAAAGAATTCACTGCAGACTTTTACCTTGTAAGGACAATGAGCCCTATCAGCTGTTTCTCGCACTCCTGGGTGAAGCAGGACGTGCCTGTTTTGTGGCAGAGATCAGTCATGAATTCCAGAACAGTCTCATTCCGGAGGACTTTATAACTCACATTTGCACTAAATAGGAGCTTGCTTTCAAAGTGTGACACAGAAACAGCAAACCCAGGCCAAAGGGATATTCTTTAAAAACAACAATAAAAGCAACAAGAAAGAGTTTAAAAGTTAATATTTAAAATGTTATACCAGAAAAATAACAAAGAATTTTAAATGATTTTTCATTCTTATTCTCTAGAAGTAATTTTTCTTTGGTCTGATTTCTTTTAGTTGGAGGAGGAGGAGGAGGAGGAGGAGAACGACTTTATTTTTAGCTGAAGTGTCTTTAATGTATTCTAGCCAGGCTGGGTGTGGTGGCACATGCCTAGTAATTCCAGGAAGGCTGACAAAAGAGGATCACAGGTTCAAGGGCAGCCTCAGCAACTCAGATCCGCCACAGCTTAGCAAGATCCTGTTTCAAAATAAAAAATAAAACAGGGCTGGGGGTGCTCAGAGGTAGAATGCCCCTGCGTTCAATCCTCAGTACATACATATGTACATATATGTAGACACACATACACACGCACACATGTGCGTGTGTGCATGTGTTCACATACACACAAACACACTTCATTCCTATTAGGAAGAGTTTCTCAACCTTGACACTATTGACATCTTGGATTAGCTGATTCTCTGTTAGGTACTGTTCTGTGCACCATAGGATGTGTAGCAGTATACCTGCCCTCCACCTGGCAGAAGGCCAAACACATCCTCATGATTTTCCTTCCTTCCTGCACTTCTCCTTTTCTTTATGTATCTATCTTTGGGATACCAGTTGCCTATTTTAAGCTGACCTCAGTATTTTGGAGAGCTGAGTACTAATCAGTTCAATACAGATGACCACTCTCTTTGCAGCACCAAGTCCCCTGGTCAGATAAACATTCTGTAAGTATTCAGAATGGTTCTCTGACCTCTGCTTATCCAATGGTTTCATACCAACCACGCTGGCTGTGCTATCTTCCTTTTGACAAGAACACAGCACCAGCTATGTGTTATAACATGATATAGATGATTCTGCTTTCATGATTACTTGTTACACATAAAAAAAATCAGTTTCCGAATTCCTCTTAGAATTTATGATAATGATCTGATACACTAAAACAGCCTTCTAGCTCCAAGTTCACATTCACCATTCTATAAAAACAACTTGAAAATTATAAAAATGCATTACACTTCATATCACAAGGTCTCTCATAGACACATAATGGTATAATATTGCATCATAAATTTGCTGCTCATATTAAAACTATTTCAGAGAAACAAAAACTATATATAAACCTACTTGTGTTGAGGAATTTCCACCCGCTCTGAAGGCTTATAGAAGTTCTGCCCAATTTGGTACATGGACAACTTTTTTAAGATCCTGCAATTATATATTTTTAAATCTTTGGTAAATATTATTTGATAACAGTGTGAGTCTAAGTTTGCACCCATGCAGAACATAATAAAAATATATAGAAAGTACAGAATTCTTCTAACATTTAGGTATTAAATATACATATATGCATATATATCTAAGTTCAATCCCCAATATCAAAAGGAGGTGAAGAAAAAGAAAGGGAAGGGTACCTCTCCCTGCTACCAATTGATGGCAATAACCTTTAAATTCCTTGTTTTAACTTGGACACCACTGGATAATTAATGACTATTTATATAAAGAGGGGCTATGATGGCTGCATTGCACATTACTGTTTAAGTTCATAAAATTTATATGAAAATTGTCTTAAAGATGGTACTGCTGCTGGCACACTTGCAACAAAGTGGTTGATCGCTTTAATATCCACGGTATCATTAGCCCAAATGAAATTTACATTTAAAATGGCTTACTTTTTGAAGATGATATTGAAAACTTGGATGCACACAGGGGAGTTTGATGGCAGCTCCTTCGTAAGAGTGATAGTCATCTTTACAGTCTCACCTCTTTGAGTTTCACTTGACAATTCGGTGACCTGGGAAAAGAGGTACTTAAAATGCACTCTACAGATGATGCCCAAGTGCGCAGAGTGCAGATATTATAAAGTCATCACAATTTAATATGCATTAACGAAAACACAACTGCAGGTGTTAGTAGATGAGTAGTAATCTCATCATCACATTAGGTGCAGAGTGGCTTTTTTTTTTCCTGTGTCTTGCTTATCCTAAAAATGCAATACATTTCTCTACTTTCCAACATATTGAGGAAGAATCAAAGCCAAGTTCATCATTCAAAGACATTATCCAAAGAGAATTCCAGAAGAGAGGGTCTTGACCCTTGTCAGGGGGTGGAAAATAGATAGGTCACAAATTACTTTGAGAGTCTGATAGACGTTACAAACATTCTCTCAAGAAGATTTCACATATGTATATGCACCAAGAATAAATAGTGTACCTATTTTCCGGGGGTTCATGAATGCCCAGAAACCTATTAGTGGATGGCCCTGCCCTGCCAAGTTCCTAGATTCCAAAGGACAGCCTCTCAAAAGCTAATTCATAAAGCAGAAGAGCAGAGGAGAAGAAGAAAGCAATGGAGACGGGTAGATAAGAAGGAGCCGGGTGTGGTGGCGCATGCTTGTAATCCCAGCATCTGGGAGGCTGAGACCTGAGGATCCGGGTTCATGGCCAGCCTCAGCTACCTAGTGAGGCCCTCCGAAACTTAGTGAGACCCTGTTTCAAAATAAAGAATGAAAAATAGGGCTAGGGGTATAGCTCGCCCCTGGGTTCCATCCCCAGTACTGCAAACAAACAAACAAACAAAAAAAAAACAGGAAAGGAATGATGCAGGGAGGACAAAAGTGATAGATATAAGAATAGACAGGAAATCTAATTTTTTTAAAAAAATGTGAAGGATCTGGAGATCATTAGGGCTTTTAAAGTAACCCCAAACAAAGTTCTAGCGATACAAGTGCATGAGTAGGTTTCTCTAACAGCTCCCTAACTAAACAGAGAGATTCTTGAACCAGACCAGACTGTACAGTTTTTTTGAAGTAAAAGAATTCACAAATCAGCCAGGTGTGGTGGTGCACACTTGTAATCCCAGCATTTGGGAGGCTGAGACCAGAGGATCCGGGTTCACGGCCAGCCTCAGCTACCTAGTGAGGCACTCCGCAACTTAGTGAGACCCTGTTTCAAAGTAAAGAATAAAAAATAGGGCTGGGGGTGTAGCTCAGAGGTAGAATGCCCCTGGGTTCAAATCAATTAATAAATCTCAATCAGTGATCAGGGATTTTTCAAAAGTCGAATGAATCAGAAGTCAGAGAATTAGCAAGCATTTGTATATTTGTGCCTACTTTCTATAGTTAGTGTACTTTAACCACTTTTAGACTGAACTAAGAATGTATGGCAGGAACCAGTCATTACATGGAAACAAAGAAAAACTGGTCCCTTCCCAGGGGATAAAATATTTCATTGAAATGATTTTTTGCCTCTCATAAAACTGTACAAAATGAGAACAGCTGCAGGAAGAGCTCATCAGCATCAGGAAAAGTCTGGTGGTGGGGGAGTACAGTTCTCAAAAGGCTGCAGGGACTTCAGGACAAAGGATTAAGACAACAAAGGATGTTGGGGTGAGGAGCCCAGGGGAGGCGGCAGCAGATGGTCTCAGGATCTGTACTTCCCCACAGCCACCTAACATCAAACTCCTCACTCCCCTCCGCCCCTCCCTCACCAAACACCAACTGCTCCTTCCCTTCCCACGTCTGTTACTGGATCCTTGCCTGCTGGTCCCCAGGCTGCTAATCCCAGAGTCAACTTTCCTTCTCCTCTTCTATCCACGATCAAATCAAGCAGCCCGTCTTAGTGCATCTACACCAGCGGTGTCTCTAGTCTATTTTAGCTGTTTCAATACCACTATTTACCACAGTGCTTAAGTGCACATGATTTAGAATCAGAAAGACCTTACTCTACTACCTGTGTGTGATCGGGGCCAAGTTATTTCAACTCTTTAAGACCTTTCCCAATCTTTTAAGTCGGAGTGAGCCCAACTTATGTCACAGGGCTGTGACATCTGAAACGGACAATGTACAGATCTTACCCACACATCCAACCCCCATCCACAGTGCAAGTCCTCAGGAAAGCTAAATAAAGAGCAGTGCTGTGTATCTTTGCTCAAGCACTCTGACATTCTGCCCAGACTACTCCATCGGCACTTCATGAGTCATCCTCTTCTATTCAAAAGGATGAGAACAGAGTAACTGTACCTTAATGCAGCTCCCATGAAATTCTCTCAAAAAGGTTTCACTGGTCCGAGGGGGACAGGCTCTTTCCTTGGTGGGACATGTTAAGCTCTCCTGTCTTTGGGGTCGCTACTTCCACATCTTCCTAGTTAAGCCTGATTGATCAAAAGTTTCTAAAACATGCCCTTGTCCCTACCATTGTTCCTTGGCCCCCTTCTGCCCAAGAACTTGTGTCCATCAACAGATGAATGGATAAAGAAAATGGGGTAAATACACACAATAGAGTTTTACCACAGAGAAGAATAAAATTATGTAATTTGCAGGAAAAAAAAAAAAAACGGATGGAACTGGAGAACATCGTGCTAAGGGAAGTAAGGCAGGCTTAGAAAATCAAGGGTGGCATGTTTTCTCTCATATGTGGAAGCCAGAGAGAAAAAAAAAATGAAAGAAAAGGGACCTAATGAAAATGAGGAGAGAGCCAGGCGTGGTGGCACATGCTTGTAAACCCAGTACTTGGGAGGCTGAGACTGGAAGATCTGGGTTCGTGGCCAGCCTCAGCTACTTAGTGAGGCCCTCCGCAACTTAGTGAAGCCCTGTTTCAAAATAAAAAATACAAATGGAGCTGGGGGTGTAGTTCAGCAGTAGAATACCCCTGAGTTCAATCCCTAGTAGCAAAGCACCAGTAAAAATTTTAAAATAAGTATGTAAAAAAAAAAAAAAAAGAATCGATTGCTAATGAAGTCTTCATTAGGAAGTCGTTTTGCTCTCAAGCACAGAAACAGGGAAGAGGAAAAAGGAATGAGTGAAATACTCATTCCAACTGTGAAAATATTTAAAAAGTTACATACATATAAGCATAAATGAGTATGTACATGCACATATATACTGAAAAATTAACCATACTATACCTTTTCTTCTAGCTTTTGTGAGAGAAAAAGGACTGTACCATCAAATGCTTTTGCTTTGTTGGAAAGTTTGCTATGATTATAAAGCAAAGCAGTCCTCAGCCTTCTAGATGATAAATCTGGACTAAACGTCACATGGTACTGGTATAGCTGCCAGTCCTGGGGCAAATCTAAATTAAAGAGGTTTGTAACCAGCATCACAGGTATTCCACTGGAACCTGAGGAAGACAAAAAAAAATTTTTTTCACCAAAAAAATCCCACCACATTGAGATTAATCACATAATTCGAAACATTATTTTGCATAGTTGCTATAAAGCAAGGATTTTTGCCCAGTGGCACAAGATAAAATTCTGAAACTTGCAGCTTGATAACACCTTTCGGGGGGTAGAGCAGGATGGTGTTTGAAGCGGCCTCAGAGGGACACGGCAGATCCTGACATTTCTGATCCTGAGAGGAGAGAAGTATCTGAACTCAACTATCCCAGGCTCCTTCCAAGCCTGTCTTCCAGCTCTGATTTCCTGCAAAATCAGCTGGAATAATAGTCTCACGTGCTGCTCTGAAATTATGCCACTCTAAGATTACAAAGAAACTGCTCAATTTTTACCATGAGTACAACCCCCAACCTCTGGGAAATCTAGATAATCAAAAGTTAACCAAATTTCTGGAAAGTCTGGAAAAATTCCCTTTGTGGTCAGACTGCTTTTGCAAGTCCCACAAAAGACCTTCAGAGATGGAGGGGAGGGCTGAGAGGAAAGAATTGTATCTTTCCTGTGTGAAAACAGACAGAGCTTGGAGACATCTATTTTCTGCAGGCACGTGGAGACCATGTGTGTTTCAAGGAATGCCTGCCTCCTCTAGGAAGTTTCATTCACATCTGCAAAGTCTATAGGACAAAATCAGAGATGGCCCCTACAGAGTCAGTTAGCACTCAGATGGCTTATGCTCCCCCAGGTCAGAATCTAGGAGGGTACTAAGGAGTTTCTCCTCAACTCTCCTTTTAGGGAACTGTCCAGTTTTTGTTTCAGCCGGGCGTGGTGGCGCACGCTTGTAATCCCAGCATTCGGGAGGCTGAGACAGGAGGATCCAGGTTCGCGGCCAGCCTCAGCTACCTAGTGAGGCACTCCGCAACTTAGTGAGACTCGGTTTCAAAAAAAGAATAAAAAATAGGGCTGGGGGTGTAGCTCGGAGGTAGAATGCCCCTGAGTTCAATCCCCAGTACCGCCAAAAAAAAAAAAAAGAAGAGAATGACCTTGAATAAGCCCTATTTTTTTCTTTTTGTGGAAGAAATAGTAACATGAATGCCCAAGGTAGGCAGGGAAAAAAGGAATCACATGTGCCTTAGTATTTTTCTTTTCTTTTTTTTTTTTTTGTGGTTGGTACTAGGGATTGAACTCAGGGGCATTCTACCTCCGAGCTATACCCCCAGCCCTATTTTTTATTCTTT